>CAIGRQ010329340.1:0-12955 GCA_903798375.1 Fraxinus sp. D2006-0159
AAATAGAATATGCTAGTGGCGGTGGCGGTTCTACTGGATGGAGGATGGAAAATGGTGGGAGCTAGGCTGCCATGCCGAGGCAGTGAGCAAGCATAAATCTCTCCAACCGAGTTTCAAGGCACCATTATCCTCCACCAAGGTATAACCATCAGAAGGGAACATTCCTAGCAGAAGTGTAGCCTGCGCCGCAGCATTGCCACCCAAAGATACACCCTTGAAGCCTGATTGCTGAAGCTTTTCTCTCCAGTTGTTGAATTTCACCTCCCCACTTCTTGAAGGACCACCCACAGCCAACACATTTCTTATCTCCCTTGATAAGAGTTGCTGCTCCACTATGTGCCTTTCCTCACTCTCTTCTCCATAGCAAGCTCCCAATGAGTCAAACAAGGCCGAATAGTAATGTATGGCCTCCACAAATCTTCCCAAGAATGAATCAGCATGGCTCAAATCTTGCTCTACGACTGTCACCACTTTTGGACATAATCTGCATAACATTTTTCAACAAAAAAGAATCTACTTTTATGTCTACTATATAAATGTGAAAGATATAGTACAGTAATTTGGGGCTATCAGAGCAAGAGATTGTCTTCAATTTCATTTCCCCTTTTGTGGATGGCTTATACACGTGAAAATCAAATCAGGGATACAATATTCCTACAAGCATGGATAAATTACTTTTCTCTTGTTTCAGATGAACAGTTGATTATTTTTAAAGTAAAGTTATCTTGCTCTCAAATTAATTACTCGAGTAAACTTTTTATGCTTAGCAAAACGTGCTCTATAGAACAATAAAAGGATAATTTATCCACGTCAGTGACGACAATTTCGAGTGAACAGTGAAAAATTTATAATCATCCCACAAAATTTCAGGTGCTGATTGGAATTTTCGAAAATATGAATTCTAGACAATTATAAACGAAAGCAGAAAACAAGAAAGAGACGCCATTGTTATCACCTTTGCAAGAGCCAAAGGGCATTGGTGTCTGAACCAGTGACATCGTAGAGAGAATGCTGCAACCAGTGAACAGCAACAGCCTCCGTCTCACTTATGCTCAACCTTTGAGGGTTCAAATTCCCAATTTTATCAGCTACGGGTGAAAACTCAAATGGTAATCCCAATTTTTCTGCAAAATCAGACAACCGTTTGCCAGTAGCCTCTAGTGCCTCCATGGAAGTGCCAAGGCCGGTGAGGCGAACAAATGGTGGTCCACCAGGCCGCGACGCCAGTATGTGGAAGAGTCCAGGCCATTGCAGGCCTTGCATTATGTCAAGGTCTATAATGTGCACTCTATCCTCCCTCTCAAATGCTTCTTGAATGGCCTGGTTTGCCGTGAAATGCGAAAACTTCACAAAGGGACTAATCCCGTTAAACACTTGGAAGGCCGACGCCGTTTTCTGGCTATGCGGCACCATCGGTAGCGCTGCATAAATTCCCAAGCACGAGTTTACTATCCTTGCCGACATTGCCTCGGAGAAATATGCAGCGACGCGCTGAGCTGAAGTGCCAAATGGTGTTGCCAATTCAGAGATTTCTAGCAGCATTCTATTTGCTTCCTCCATGTCATCAGCAGATACAGCCTCGGCACACTGGAGGAGTAAGGTCAAGAGGTGCAAGCCGTCTTCGTCTCTTTGTTTTTGTCGCATTTCTTCTTTCCATTCTCTAATTGCTTCCACTGCGGTTGTCGAAGGGAACGTTGCTGGCGTTGCCGCCGCAGCCGACTGGCTATGCTGTTGCTGCTCCATAGGCTGCTCGGGATGGGTTTCGGGCCGAGGAGACTGGTGCACTTGATCATTTGAATCAGCAACCATAGTTGCAGGCACAGGGAAAGAAACACTGGTAGGGATTGTGGTTGCTGCACTAGGATTGCTCCGAAGGTACTGGTTGTTCCCATCTGCATTCACCGTCGCCGGTTGTGTGACAACAGGCCAACTCAAGTGTTGATTCATTGATTCAGAAAGGCTACGAGTGACCAAATTGTCGTCCATATACAGCCTGAGCCCTGGTGTGCCTACCTGTACCTGCCCTTGCACATGCTGGTCCGGTCTTTGTAAACTCACAGGCGGCAAAGCTTCCTTCCTCCTTTCGGGGTAATTTGTGACAGAATCAGTACCAGTAAGAGAACGAAGTCTGTATTCAAGAAGGGCTGCAAGATTAGGGTTGCAAGGGTGTATAATCTCTCTTACGTTGAGGATTAGTTGAGGTATAGAGACATTATTTGAGCTGTGGATAAGATCTTTTATTATGCCATCGATCCATGCCGTAGCTGCTGCACCCTCCTCCATCGAAATTACACCTCCACAGGTTGATGTAGTAGTATTAATCGGTAATAACACGGGTGAGGGAGAAAGCTGCAAATTTGGGTTCTGAGTTTTATCTGGAGGGAACAAAGGCAAGCCTGAAAAAACACATACGGAAGGTGTAGATGTAGGGGTTTGGATTTGAGATTGTTGAAGATGGTGATGGTAATTTAGGTTTGGAGTAGAAATGACAGGTTCGGAACCAGATCCGGATTTGTCTGACGTCAAATTCATGGAAGATGGTAACATCGTCATCGTAGTGGAGTAGTTGGCTACGTGGGTCGAACGCAATAGTGGATTAGGACTATTAAAATCACCACCACTCATAAAAGAACAGACCCCAAAATCACCCAGCGGCGTTGTTGCCGTACGGCGGATAAACCTATTATGGTAGTCAGCTCCGCCGTTGCCTGCTTGAAGTTCCATATCCGACGCCGCCCTTTTTCTCACCGTCGACTTGCAGTTTTCCGCCGGACCTTGATCCAGAAGAGTAGTAGAATGCAATGACGGCGCGTTAGAGGAGCCAGTAGTCATTGGACTGTCGATACTACTTTCACCACCGCTGCCATTGACATTATTTGCTATATGATTATCTCCCTTCAAAGTAAAACCAGTCGCCATATGCAAACACAATTTCAACTAGCCGACGAAATTTCAATTTTTGGAGCTGGTTCTTCTCCATCGAAATGGATCAATAATAAGAGATTAATATGCACTGTATTTGATTTGATGCTGAGAGAACAGAGTTTGTTTTTCGAGCTTAGAGGGGCCAAGGAGATAAGGGGTGCAAAGATTTGGACAAGAATATTGGGATTCCGTGATCTCTCTCTCTTTTCTGGAGTTATATTCTAAAATACTACACTGCTTACCTTTTGGATTTATCTGTTATGGTTCCACGGAGATGGCTACAAACATGCAAATGTGATTATAAACTGATGGGGTGGTGGCGCAACCTATCTGTGGTGGTGGGAGGTGGCTGTCTGTAGATGAAATGACGGAGTGTTTGATGATATGTTCCCTGTGTGTCTCTAATAGATGTCTTTGAGCGTTTGACTGCGTGTTGGGAAGCTTCCAAAAGCTTTAATTATTTACGATAAACCTCGAACGCCAGCGGCATTGAGCTCGCCGATTTTCCAGTCCCCTTTTTCATTTACAAGACTTATTAGACTACTTTTTCCCAAACTTCTAATAATTGAATGCGATCATGTCGAGTAAAACTATTTATGATTAAGCCCTTCTTTGATAACAAAGTCATAATTTTTTAGGGGTGGACAAAATGATCCGATCGATTCAGAATCAAATCGTTTGGTTTGATTCGATTCGATTTTACAATAATAATAATAATAATAATAATGTTTTCATTCTTCAAACCAATAACTATTTGGTTCTAATTCTAGTTCTAGAACTAGAGTCGAGGATCGAACTAAATTTTTATTATTTCTTTATATTTTTTTTTCTTTTTGCAAATCAATATATAATCACACCAAAAAATCTAACTTTAAAAATTACAAGTGTGAAATAGACAGAAATGTCATTTACCATTATGAGCTCGTTTGAGCCTCATTATATTGTAAGATTGTATTTTGAAATAATAAATTGATAAAAAAAATGTGATCGAAAAGGAGAGGTAGAAATGTATTTTGAAAATAACGAAAATCAAACAAGGGCCATATTTTACTTTAACGCCTAGTAGACAAAGCGATCAAGTATTAAATTTAAATTCTGATTCATGTCTCTCCTTTCGAATTTTAGACATGTACTCCCACTCTTACATGACAGTTGCAATTACGCTATCATTTGGTCCTCATTAAAATTATAAAATATTTTTCTCTCTTTTTTCAACTACACATTCTCCATTAGATAATATTACACGTAAAACGAAAAAATTTCCTTCATTTTCAACCATCCATTCTCCAAAATAAACAATATTCCAAAAATTATAATATTGGATTTTAATTTGCATTTATTGGATTTTAAATTAGAATATTTAATATATTTTTTATTTATGTATATATTGGATTTTAATTTGCATTTATCATTTGAAAATTTAAGTAATGAAATTAGAATCGAATCAAATCAAATCAAACCAAACAAAAGTTGAAATGTTTGGTTCCGATTTAGTTCCAAATAAAAAACCTTTTTGTTCAATTGTGAAAAAATCACTGGTTCATGGTTTGATTCGATTATCTCAAAACTAGGACAAAATGAAACTATGTACACGCCTAATATTTTTGATAAAAATTAAAGAAATGCGTAAAGTTTATAAAAGACATGAATTTCATAAAATATGTGGTATAAAACGTGTTTATAGAAAAATGAGTTTTGAAAAATAGTGACCAAACAAGGGCTAAGTCCATGTTAGATTTAGCTAAAAATGTTGATAACATTTAAATTAAAGTCGGCAATTAATTTTAACCATTCATTTTTTGGATCCATAATTTTTATCAAATTTTCAACTATACATTTTATCTACTGATTTTGGAAAATATTTTATTGCATTGACAACAAATCTACAAAATATAACTTTGATTAGTGATATTAACTAATAGAGATAGAGGTAACAATTGATTAATTTTCACGAATAAATTTGTTACATCTACCAAGTCCATGTTTGGAAAAATTTATATCTAAATTTAAGTTGATCAAATTTATTTCTTATCCACACTCACTATCAACAATTTACCACACATTTAGTAAGACCCACAAGGCAAAATTGCAGGAATGGAGCCAAGTGGTTAAAAAAAAAAAATTATATTGGAGTTCAGACTCATATATAAAAAATAAATTCCATAAATTTATTTAACCTAAAAAACCGAATGATCTTGGCCCTTCCTTCCGCGTGTATCACAACTTATAAACGCATAAAACTATTATTATGTTTTTGTGATAATGCGCTGCATAACATAACATAACAGACATCATATCATTATCATATTGTCACTTCAACTAATTATTTTTCGAGTAGGCAATTTTCCATGGGTGCTTGATGTAGCTCTCAAGGCCATATGACGACAAGTCCGATCATCAAAGGATTGGACTCGACTCGACTCGAGTATTTTTTGGAGTGGAAGCAGTTACACAAGTTTGAGTCAATGATAATATTTAGAGACCCTAAAATTAGATGGACTAAAATTCATACTAAGTTAGTCGATCCCCGAACTGTGTTATTTTAAATTCTACAATTAAAACTATCAATAGTCATACTTAAAGAATGGACTTATTTGAAAGAAGAAAAGAAATAAGCTCACTTAAAAAGAAATATGACAAAATTAAACCAATTTTGCAATATAGTACAAACATAATAGATCTCGATGAAATTCTAATGCTTGTTGTATTGTGGATTAGTCCAAATTATCCTTGTCCATCACATTTGGCTTCGACCAAAAATCCATGCTAATAAAATTAAAACTCAACAGAGACCAAAATTGTAGTGACGGTTCTTTGATATTGTCAAATTTAAATCACCATTAATTAATCCTAGTGGATAATAACCAAGAACAATGTGTACGTTGTTAGTATTATTCATTAGCCAAATGGACAGCACGTGCCCCACTCTCATAAATAAAAATGGTAATTCAAATGGAATGTTAGGGTACAAGAAATTAATTTATTATTATTTACAATAGTTGCACGTTTATTAATTAGGTAAATACATGCATGATGCATGCATATATGCAAGGTAATGTCTGACTTTAAATATAATATTTTCCGATATGTTCCATGCAAGCAGCTCAATTCCCAAAGTGTCAACTATAATTGATTTACATGTTTACTCGAGTAATGAAAATATTTAGGGCATGTTTGATAGTACGGAATTTTTTAGGGAAGTTGGAATTCGTTTTTCATTTTCCATCTTTTAGATCGTTTGGTAGGCTAAATTTTTCATGGAATTCATTTTCCGTCTTACCTCATTTTCCACCCAATTCTTGATTTTCCATGAAAACCAATTCTCACCCTATTTTTTCTTTTCTTTTTTTGGCTGTTGGAACAAATTCTAAATCTAATGATAAAAAAAAAAAATTATCACTTTAATGGACAATTTTCATGAAAAACGAAGACAAATGGACACCAAACTTTCAACATTTTTCAGGTGAAAAATTATATCAACCAAACACAATTAATTAAAATTTCAATAAAAGAAATTATAAGCAATTCAATTTCATGTAATTCATTTTCTTTCCACCAAAATTCCACATTTGCAATCAAACAGACCCTTATTTCCAAATAGTAATTCCTTTTTATGGATAAAAATGAACATTAAATAGAAGTGTATATTAAGAAATTAAATATACTCTCGACGAGGAAATTGACATGTAATTTGGAATAAATGAAAAAACAAAGCAAATCTATTTTTATGGAACGAAATATAAAATTTCCAACTATTTTAACCACATAAAATTTCCAACTATTTTAACCACAAATTTAATAAAATTTTATTAACTTTTCAATCACACGTTTCCTTAACTTTTATCAGAATTCGCTAAAACTTTTGTTAAAAGTTGTGTCATCAACCCCATAATTTAAGTGATTAAATGAGGATGTACTAAATTATTGAATGTTCTACATAATTAAATTATTTTACCTATTTTATTCTATCTTTACACGAACTACAAATCGTATATCCATGAGAACAAAATTTAAATCAATTTGAAATAAAATAAAAATGGATAATGTTAAGTAATTTTTAGCACAAATTATTTTATGCAACATTAAACGTGAAAGATGTGGATATAATTTTCTTATTTGGAAAACCAAAATGTAAAGTCACTTCAGAGACTTGTCACGGGCAAGGGGTCTGTGTTGAAACTTTGTAAAAGCATTTGCCTTGGATTCGCATTTAATCTCTGTTTGGTGGGGATTAAAGTCAAATTTATAATAAATTTTGATAAAAGTTGATGAAATATATGGTCAAGAAATTATGAGTATCATAAAATTTACTGTTAATTTTAATTTAGATTAAAATCTCTACTAAATAAAATTTATTTATTTATTTTATTATGGCCATGGCACTTAGATATATATAAACACAAATAGACAATTTTAATAGCAAATATCATCAACACATTTGTCTAAACAAATAATTAAAATTCTTTTATGAGAGATAATTATAAACGAATAAATTATTTATTTTGACAAGTTTATTTACAAATACAAACAAAAAAATCCTTACATAATTGGAAATAAAAAAATGTACTCAAAAGTCAAAAGTAACTTACATTTTCATAAGTCGAGCCAAACATGCCGAATGTAGCACCAGACAACAATGTCCGAGCAAATAAAAAATTCAAGTAAGAGGACTTTCATTTTCACCTCACATGTTCATGGTACTCTTTAAATTCACCTTTATAACCTTTTAAAATACTGGTCCTAACCACTCAAAAAGAATGTTTTTTCAACTTTTATTTATAATTTTTTATTCAGTTAGAAATAGTAAAAATTGTTACCCTTGGCCCTGTCGCCTTATTGGCTGAGTATCTTTGCGGACAGACGCCTAGCCGATAGGCGCCCCTGTTCGTCTAGGGCCTAGGTGGCTCTGGACGAATAGCAAAACCCTTTCTTTTTTCACAATTGAGTGTGTGTTTGAGCCATATTATTTAGAAGAATGTATTCTAGAATAGTCGTTGATAAAGAATGTGTGGTTGAAAAAAAAGTTATTGATGTGATGAAAAATATTATTTTATTGGAGAATACGTGGTTGAAAATGAATAAAAGAATGAGAACGAAAATTTTAATGTGTAACAAATAGGGGCTGAATTTGTTTGCCTTTTATCAATTTAGGCATACGTTTAATTTAAATAAAAATCAGATTTTTAACACGTGTAATTGAAAAATTGTGAATCTCATTAAATATATTGTTAAAATTAATTATTAACTTTAATTTAAATTTGAATTAACTTTTGTAGGTAAATAAAACATGGGCTAAATTTGAGTTGATTTCACTCGTTGTCACTAACGTTATAACATAATGTGTTGTCTTTAGCCCTATTTGGTTCCATTTTTGCAGTTGTATTATATGTACATAATGATTTACACAGGGGCGGAGCCAGGATTTAATGGTAGGGAGGGCAAAAATTTTCAACAGTGGGCTATTGGACTTGAACGGTGGAAAAACAATGGATATAACCACAATTTTTATTTTTTTTTTAAAAAAGAAGGTGGGCATGGACAAGAGCCCACCCCTACCTCCGCCACTGGATTTAAGTATACGTAATGTGGTGAGATATGATTGAATTACAATTTTTTCAACTAAATAACTTTTTCACTTTCATTTTGACATATCATTTATATGTAAACTATTATGTAGTTCTTTATATATAAGGGTCCGTTTGGTACCGATTAAAATTCAATTAAAATTGAAAATATAGTCGATATTGGGTTTCACCCGTCTAATAAAAGTCAACAATAACGGCTAGTTTTTCAATTTTAATATTTATCAAACGGGCTCTAAATAATATTATAACTATATATTTCATCAACTTTGATCGAAATTTATTAAAAATCTAATTTTTATTCGAATCAAAACATGACATGAGGGGGCATGCAAGGCAACAGCAGTAGTAGGTGACATGAGTTCCCTAAAAACGCAACGTAGCGTTTGACATTTTGCTTTCAACGGCATCATTACTGTCAGCTTTTTGTTGTCTCTGCATGTTTGACTTTTCTTATCTCTACACTTACGATAATAACTATTCTGTTCTGTATGCGTATTTTTTAATTTCTAAAATAAAATTACTTTTAGCAGCACGTTCTTTAAGAACTGTAAAAGCTGGAAATGCCCATTTTTGAGAGAAACGAATACGCAGTAGTTGGCAGCAGCAAAAGGTTGAAACCCTTTCACGACATCGTTTTTGTCTTCATCTCTCTGACACGAGAAAATCACAGCCTTTATCATTCCTCGAATTTTACAGCAACACGTGACCTGATTCACCGGTAATGTCCCATCCCAATGCTGCTTTCCAACTAATTATTGTTTATTTTCTTAAAAGCAACGAGCTTAGTTTTCAAGATGTTAACGTTTTCACTTGTTATGTACTTATATACTAGTTAAATATTCAATTACCTTAAATTTTTGAATTAATCTCGGTAGGGGTTGAACCCATGTACCCTCTCACGCTCAATAAAAATGTAAAAAAAATTATCCACCCCTCTATTTGTGAGTTGTTTGTGAGGATTTCGTGAACTCCCATCAGCACATATAGCTTCTCTCTAAATTTTTACTCACATACGTTCGATTCCGATTCCTTATTCATTGTTCTACTTTGAAAGTGATTACTAATAAATCATTTTTTCCTCAATCATTTTTAACTCTATATTCTTTATACGATCACTTTTTTTAAATAATCACTTTCATAAAAGCCATACTTATAGAAAACTCATTTGGGCATGTGTAAAGAGTTGTGGTGGACAGAGACGGATCTTAGAATTTAGTTAAAGTAACTGAAATACTGATGACCAACATGTCAAAAAAGTCGCGTAACATTTTTTTTCTGCATCCGAACATATTGGCAACACGTCAAACACTAATACTATAGACAATATGAACAGAATGTAGGCACTAGTATGTGTACGTTATTGGATAAACAACTTCATCATGAACAAAAATCTGGCTGACTTACTACCATCGGGATGTTTGTAAGATCATTCACCGTGCATTGTCTCACTTTTCGGTCAAGAGGAAAGCAAGAGAAAACCTTTTAGATTTTTCGATGTGTGGACTAATCATGGGAGCTTCCAAGAGATTGTGCAAAATGGTTGGCAACATGAAATTAGGGGCACTAAACAATTCTCGCTTTGCAAGAAGTTACAAAGCCTTAAAGGAGAGTTCAAGAAGATTAATGAGAAACATTTCTCACATGTGTCCATGAGAGCCAAAACGGCTACTAAGGAGTTGAAAGAAGCACAAGTGGCATTGCATGATAACGCTCTTGATGTCGAACTCCAAAATAAAGTGGCAAGTATGAGGAAAGTAGCTATGGATTTGTGTGAAACAGAAAGAAGTTTCTATTACCAACAAGCTGAGTGTGAGCACCTAAAATTGAGTGACAAATGCACCAAGTTTTTTCACTCGATGGTCAAAGAGGAATAGTAAAAGGAACTACATTACGACTGTGCTTAAAGGGGATGGATCATACACTACATCCTTGGAAGAAGTGGCCGATGAATTCCTTCATTTCTATAGCGACGTATCACGAAAAATTGTAGTGGACGACCTATTGATGTTGACATCTTGAGGAGTGGTCCCGTGCCCTGGCCCTAGTTCAAGATGTCTCTGAGCTAGAGATCAACGAGGCATTATTTATCATCAAGGATGATAAGTCACCGAGACCGGATGTCATTTCTTTAAGAAGTCATGGGATATTGTTGGACACGAATTCATGGGGGCGGTGAAAGAATTGTTTGCTTCTAGTTATCTTCTTAAGTAAACTTACCACATGGTTATTGCATTGGTTCCTTAGAGCAATCATTCTACTTTGGTTGGAGATTATAGGCCGATTGCTTGTTGCGACGTGTTTTATAAGGTTATTACCAAGATCCCCACCTCTTGGCTAAAACCTATACTTGGGAAGATTGTTGATCAAGCACAGGCTACTTTTGTGGAAGGTAGAAGTATGACGGATAATATCCATCTAGCCCATGAGCTTTTAAGATAATACAATCGAAGAGGGTTTCTCCTAGATGCCTCCTTAAGATTGATCTCAAAAAGGCTTATCAATTGATTGGAAGTTTCTCAAAAGTGTGCTTCATGGGTTAGAATTTCTAAATAAATTCATTGGTTGGATGATGGAATGTATTACCACGCCTGCATAGTCTATTGCTCTTAATGGTTGCCTTCATGGATTCATTAAAGAAAAAAGGGGCTTCGGAAAAGGGACCCCCTATCCCCTTTCTTATTTGTGATTTGTCTTGAATACTTCTCAAGAATGTTAAAGCGGATGACTTAATGCTCTTCTCTAGAGGTGATGAAATATTGGTAGGCGTCTTGATTGATTGTCTATCTAAATTTGAAGGCATGTCGGGTCTTAAAATGAATGTTGATAAATCTAGTGTGTACACTGAGGGAGTGTTTGGGCAAGAGCTTGAGAATATTTATGGTTTTGCTACAATGCCTAAGGGATCTATGCCATTTAGATATTTGGGCATTCCCTTTGCACCGGAGAAGCTTAAAAGTAGTTCTGATGATTCCTTTCTCAACAAAGTTTCAGCCTACATTTGTGTTTGGTCTAGAGCATCGTTGTCTTATGCAAGGAGAGCGAAACTAATTAGAGCCATTCTCCAAGGTGTTGAATGCTTTTGGCTCTCTATATTTCCTATTCCAGCCAAAGTTATTTCAAAGGTTATTAGCTTCTGCCGGAACTTCCTTTGGGGGTCTAAAAAACCTTTGGTTGCTTGGAACCATATTTGCCTACCAAAAGATGGAGGACTTGGTTTCAGAGATCTAAAATGCCAGAATTCAACACTACTACCAAAAATGTTGTGGACTATTCATACGAAGAAATATTCACTTTGGGTTAAATGGATCAACACTATTTACTTAAAGGAGACTGCTTTTTGGGGGTATGCTGGATATTAAGGGGACTCACCCCTAATTAAAAGATTGCGAGATATATGAGATCAGCTTACCGTACATGTTGGGAACACGCAATCTACCGTTAACAGTATGTTGGAATGGACATATTCTTGTCATTATCGCATGGACATGGCTTACCATTTCTTCTGGCATGTTGGGGTTAAGAGGGACTACCGAAGTTTGGAGATCATACATTACTCCAAAGCATTCTTTCATCATTTGGGTGGGAGCACAATCCAAATTGCTCACTAAAGATAGACTATCACATCTCAACATTGAAGGCATTTGTGTTTTTTGTGGCGTGAAAGAGGAAACATGTCAACACTTCTTCTAATGCTCATTCTCATTTCACGTTTAGACGATGATTAAGAAATGGTTGGGCATTAGAAGAGAAATGACTTCCATCGCTAGTGCATTGAAGTGTATCAAGAAAGAAGCTAGAGGGACGTCGTGACAAAGTAATGCTAAGAGGGTTGCGTTGGCTACTGTTGTCTACCATATTTGGATGGCCAGAAATAGGAGGATTTTTGAGGATCTTAGACCACATGTGGATAGCAATGTTAGATGAGTAAAAACACACATATACAAAGTCTATGGCACTAGGTTGCTATATCTTATCGTTTGTACATCTTTTCATTTTGTCTGCTCGAGTATGCCCATTGTACTTGTATGCGTACTTAATTTGTGATTTGCCCGGATATGTCCGGTATACTTGTAAATTAGTTTTGATCAATATCATTTATATTTACCGGTAAAAAAAAACTGACTGAACTAAAAGTGTGCATTTTCCCAAATGAATAAGTCATTGTATACACGTTAAAAAAGATTATGCTATATGTACCGAATTTTTATATCAAATCTTTTACACCCCACTTACATTAGGAGGTGGGGACCACAAGTTAGAATTTTTAAATACACATGGGGCCCACGCGCATTGAGAGAAGGGGTAACTCATTCGATACCCTCATTCGGTACATATATATTAATCCCGTTAAAAATCATAATGAAATAGTTAGAATCCCTGAGAAGGCAACCCACGTCCCACTATCTTATGTCAACATCGTGTGTATAAATATCTCATGCAATGTA
>CAIGRQ010329372.1:0-13977 GCA_903798375.1 Fraxinus sp. D2006-0159
ATTAATTCAACTAATGACATATTCAATCTTAGTTCTTACAAAATAACGCAATCCAATTTAAAATTATACAAATAGCAAGTTCTATAATAAAATTCATTTACCGATGTATATAAATTACCAAGAAGAAAATAATAATACTAAAACATCGGTAATTTCATCTCATTGATTCCTTTGCTTTAAGCATTCAAGTCTACGTAAAAAAATTGAAATATAAATTAAAAGTTACAAAGATAAAATATTTTTAAATATTGCTAGTACTTACCAACCATTTAAATTAATAATCAATTGCTTGATTTGTCACATTAAGAAACTCTACAAGAATAATTAAAAAAGCACAATTAATAAACATAAATAATTAAAAATCTTGATTTATTGATCTCCCACCAATTTAAAATGTCAAAATCTCCATCACTAACTGATTAAGTTGGGCTTGGACTGAAATTAGAAATAAGAAAATCATATTTTGGCCTGCACAAAATTAATTAGTTGGCAAACGAAATTGAGAAATGGTTTTTTTATATATATATATATATATATATATTTTAGCTCAATTGATTAGTTGGAAAATTTATTTAGACAAAAAAAAACTAAAATAATTTTTAAAAAATATAGGAGAATTCGGTTCTTGTTCGGTTCTTCGTTTAGAATCGAAAACTGGACCAAATTTGTCTGTTTTCAATTCAAATGCCCGTTCGAGTATTGAACTTAAAAAGAACCATTTGGTTTGATTCGGTTCGAGAGTTTTGTCCAATCCTAATTTGAATGAAAACAAACCATATAGACATTTTGCGACAATTAACCCATTCAATAATGTCAAAAAATCGATATTATTTTGAAAATGTTCAAACTAAATATGCATAAAAACGTGTTTACAAACTAAACACGACAACTAACAAATACTATTGTCTTTCTTTTTTAATACCATCTAGTAATGCATAATTTATGGAACCAAATATACCCCAATACTCCAATGCATGCCCTTAGATGTGCTCAAGCACACAAAAGAAGTATTTAACATGACTAAATTTGCTAAGTTTGTAACTACTCTAATGTTAATATTGTACCATAGAAATTACAAGTTATTCAGGAGGAAGATTTCAATCAATTTGAAAACTATAAAAGTTCGAGCTACTTAACATCGACTCATCCAATGCTCTTTCAACCTCGACTGAAAGTGATAATGAACCAAACATGACTACATTGTTAAACGACCCCCTGTAAACGAATTCGTAGATTCCATACCAAAGAAAAAAAAAACCCTAAAAGAGACACGAACAATATACTACTTAGCTTGTCCTATATTTTATAGGTGCCTCATCTCTGGACGGTCGATGGTCGATCAGGTCCAGATCCTTTAACAACGTGAAATGCATCAACCAACCCACAGATGAGAATATAGAATCAAACAAGTACGAGAATAGACAGACTTCTTCATTCCAAAAATCCTCTTCCTGTGCTTAAAAGCTTATTTATAATAGGCCAAAGAAAACATGTACGGTGAACGAGGATTCACCTTATCTACATAGTAGATAGCGCCTATAACTCGAGTGCAAATGCACAGAGTAAAAAATAGCTAACATCATGGGCAAAATCTGTCTAAAAAAGCAATACAGATACACTTGAATAAATATGTTTCATGGCCGCATCGTTAGATATACACAAATTTTCATGTGAAGAGTATACGTGAACAACGATAATTATTTTTCACATGATTTTCCACAATAGTAAGGGAAACAACCGACGACACACAAACTGAAGAAGCAAAAAGGCAAGCAAAGAAAGAACCAATATTACCAGAAGAAAGGATATTTTAACCCAGTACAACTTATGGACATAAATAAACTAAATTCATGGAATATATAGCAAAAAATGAATAAATATTCTAGCAAGAGTCCTCAAATATGGACGTTTGAAGTATTCTGACGATTGCGTATGATATTTTTGAGGAAATAGAAAAGGCAAGGGTAAAATCATCTTCCACATTCTCGATATATTTAACTAAAATAGAGGAATACGTAAACAATTGCCCGAGCCTCGATGGTCTTAAATGGTTGGTTTACAGATTTTTGTGTCCGATGAAATTGCAAGGCAACTCTACCAAGTTTGATGTTAGGTCAGATAAAACTGTCCCATCAAAAACGAGACGAGTTCTAGCAAAACTTCAAGTCGACAGATTATAAGTGCCCCTGCATGTTAAAGAAGCTTATTTTATCGTCATCTAGATATTCATAATTTAGAATGGTGTCTATCTCGACCCCCAAAATACAAAGGACAAAGTAAAAACTGAAACCTTAAATTACTTGAAACTCAAAATATAAATAAATGAAGTCAATCAGAAAGTCAATTCATGTTAAGCAATGAAAGTATCAAACGCTATAATAAGAAAGAAACAAATAATAATATATATATCATACAAAAACGTCTATAAAACTAGAGGGAAAGAATCAATTTATAGCCCCATCAAGTGCAATGCTAATTGTATTCAATGACATGTACCATGTTTGAAGTAAACATGTTTTAAGATATTATTTTCTTTCTTCAAGACAATTTCAAGAAATCAAGGCCCCGAACCAAAAAAAGTAAATTCTTCAGCTATGAGGAAAGCTTCACAAAACGCTAATTGAAACCTACCAACAAATTCCTACTTGATATGATTGGAAATCTCTCTTTCCTTTGTGATGCCCAACTTTGAAAATTCTAATGTAGCATGAATAGGAGATAACGATTCAAAAAGAAAATATTAGTTTAACTTTAAAGAATGCACTCAAGACTATCAATTGAATCTTGAGTAAAATTTGATGATTTTTCCTATCCTCCTCCCACTCAAGAACTGAAAAAATGAAAAAGAGAGTTGGGATAAATTACCAACTTTGTATCATCAGCACAAGGCACACCATTAAGTGCACATGGTACCACCAGCATGCAATTTCAGCATCCCATCACCGCGCAGTTATAAACAAAACTACCAGATTGCTTTCGGCCAAGCAAATCCCATTGTGGCGGACCTTCACTAGGAACCCATGAATTTACTTCAATATATTCTTCACCAACTGTCCGAGGTCCCCCAATTACAATAAGCCTATCTCCACATGCCCTAAATGCCAAACCCCAACCGTTCATAGAAGCAGCTCGTTCTGGCAATCTCCCTATGGTAACCCACACTCTATTCTCCTTGTTATATTTTCTCACCTGCATGTCAGCACAATCAGCAGCATACAATTCATTATTTACAACTGCAATTAAAGGTGGTGCTACAGATGTAGGCTGTGCATCAAATTCCCCTGCTGCACCAGCCTGCACAGGGGACATGTTGGGAATTTCAGTCCATGTTTCGGTGTCCAAATTATATTCCTCTCCACATGTCAGAACTCTTGAATCAGTTCCTCCAATTCCTCCGATTACATAAAATTTCCCGTCCATGAATACTGCTGAACACATCTTCCTTGGTTTATTCATACTTCGGAGTGTCTTCCAAGTTCCCATTTCGGAATTGTAGAGCTCTGCAGAGCTGAAGATATTACCACGTGCATCGCAACCACCAGCTAATATTGCGATCTCACCAAGGCTGGCGGAACCAAACAAACACCTAGGTGCGATCATGCTCATGCCAGATGACCACGAGTTTGTTAACAAACTGTATTGATAAATGATATGAGACATAAGATCCCTCCCAAAAACAAGAAGCTCGGTGCCAACAGCCAAAGATTCCTTATCAGAAAAACCAAAACATTCATTGGGATCCATTCTTGGTATACGCATCCAACGACGACGACTCGGGTCAAAGGCTTCCCATTCAAGCAGCTGGCAAGAAAAATAAACCCAGTGCTCAACCACACCATTTTTACGCCTAGTTTTATATAGCTCAGCACTTCTAATAAGCGAGTGAAAGCTTCGATTCAAAGATGCATAATCACCGTAATCAGATCTCGAGCACCGACTGAGACAATTAACTGAGTTGTCGTGACCAATAGCAGGAATTAGGGAACTGGTATCAGAATTATCCCCTGCATGCCGCTGATTACCAGATTGGTTAGAAGTTAACATTAGAATCCCACCAATTGATAGAGATGTATCCAAATGATCGCTGGAGCGAGTAGATATCTTTCTAGCACCTTCTTCCTCTCCATTGCTTTCTAACGGTCGCTTGCCACGATGAACATCAATTTTTTCCACTCTATAACTCATGCAAGGCCAGTTGCTTTCTTGCTCGCAGGTCCTAATTAGATAGTCCCTTGAAACCAAACTAGGCCGATCTTCCAACATATCTTTGGATTCAACCCTCTTTCTTGGCCTTGAACCAATCAAAGTTCTTCTTTCTTCTGCAGCTGACTGCAATCCACTGCTACGAATCATTAATCGACAACCCAAAATCCCGGGAAAAATAAAAATAAAAATTCTATCAAAGTGCACTAAACAAATCATCAGATGCATATAAAACAATCTATCTATTTATTAAAGTGAAGAACAAAATATTAATCTATCTATTATTCAGCTTTATTCATCATCACCATTTTCAGAGTGAATGTTCCATTATCAAAGAAAATTTAAATAACGATTTTTTTACTAAGAAAATTTACATCACTAACGCTCAACAATACATAGTGAACACTATTTACTAATCGTATGATTCGGACCAAATAGGAATTAATGAACCCCAATACTACAATAAAAGTCTGATTAATTGGTCAAAAACCCTTCTCAAACAATAAAATTCATCAATAATTAGAGCAGCCCAAATGCAAAATTACCTCAAATCACCAGACAAACAGGACTTTTGATCAAATTAAACATGCATAAATCCAAAAAAAAAAAAAGCAGCAAATTTTTTCAAGATCTCTAAATTCAGATCAAAATAACATGCACTAATCAAAATTATTTGTATACAACAAATCAAAATCAAAGCTTTAAACTTGCATTGTTCTTCCCATAACATTATTAAATTATTGACAATAGATCTACTAATTGTGTTTAGACAAACACAATCACAGCTAATTAATAAAACATGAAATGAAAAGAAAAACACTAAAGAGTAATCACAATATTGCAGAGGACTTACATATTGGATAAAAAGAAAGAAAAGGAGGACTTGATTGGAATTATATGAATGGAACAATCATTTCTCTCTATATGCACATATACATATCTATATAACTGTGTTTCTTTTCTTGTTTCGTTAAGAGAAATCCTTCGGATTCTCTCTGTAAATCGAAGTTATAACTTTGAGCTGAGGTTTCAGTTTGGGTTGTGGGCATAACCTTTATGGACCCATCTCTCTCCTCTCTCTATATATACACACGCGTATATACATATATACAAAAGCGATGACAAATACGTTATAAAAGTAATATATAATTCATTCATTCATTCCATTTATTTTATTAGATTTTTAGATTCATCCGTTACAGACAGCTGTATGTTACAGTATTTATGTTTCTTTCCATAAATGAATAGTGTGAAGATTTTATTTTATTTCAAGAAAATTGCTACCGCGGTCCTCAATCTTTATAGCTTTCACACTTCTATCTCAACCTCTCGTTTTTTGATGCATTTGCGAAAAAAATTGTTTAGCAAGTGTGAAATAGTCATCTTTCTTGTGAATAGCTGACCCCACTACTTTCTGCATCCCTCGTGTTGTAGCCGACTCCTAATCCTTGCCTCAAATTTTTACGATGCTTACCTTCTCCTCCACACTACTCTTATGAGGTGCAGTTTGATTTTTGTTCTATTTATTCTATTCCTTATTCATCGTGGCACGTGATATGTCTGTTTTTTGCTTAATGTACTAGCAACAATGTCAATATCTATCGATGGATGGATGGATGGTGAAGATGAAAAAGAAGGGGTTTAATTAGAAATGAGCGAATTGTAGGAAATGCTGTCAAGGTATTTATGTTGCCTAAACCTGTAGGCATTGGTGTGTCACTACAGTAGTATTACATTCTAACTTACGATGAAAGTGCATTTTATGTCTTCATGAAGATGAATACATTAATAATAACTTCATGTTACAATATTTCTTTTCATAAATGAATAATGATGCTGCATGAAAATTTTATTACATGTATATAGAAAGTCCTCGTTCTAGTCCTCGATCTTTATCTTTTTGCACGTTTGTCCCAACCTTTCATTTTTTGATGTATTCATGAAAAAAAAATGTTAGCAATTGTTAAATTGTTATATGTCTTCCGAATATTGAATATTCAAACTCTTTGCCACCCTTGTACTATAGCCTCCAACCCTATAAGTCTCACCTTCTATCTAGACACCACCCATCGCTCTAGCAACTGATTTTCTCTTTGTGCCATTTCTTTTTTGTGCAATTGACTTCTCTCCCTTTTTCTACACATTCTATTCTTTATTTTTCTAAACATGATCCTTTAGCTTTCGCTTAGTCTGCTAGCTACAACGTCAATAACAGTGGATGGTGATGATGATGAGAGAGGGGTTTAAATAGAGATGAGGGAAGTGTAGTAAGTGCTATCAAAATTGAATCTTATTATCAAGGAATTTATGTTGCATAAACTCGCTGGCATTGGTGGGTTCGTTGTCTCAGTGATAAGTATATTTTGTACACTCATCTAAACCATTAAAATGAAGTGTTTGTTAGTGATTTGAATAGGTTATAGCTGAATTATGTATTAATTATGTTTTTTAGGTTAAACTCAATGCAAATTGGTAAAATTTGAAGAAAGAAGGGAAAAAGGGCAAAAATGGAAGGAATCTAAAGTTTGGGGACCAAAGTGTAAATATTTAATAGTTGATTCGGAGTATAGAATGATGATTGAAGATCACATATGATCAATTTGATGCAATTGGAGGTAAAATGAGTGAAATATAGTTGAGATATTCTCACAAATCGATTTCCAACTAAAGAAGTTATGCAGCACCAGATTTTTAGCATCAACTTGAGATCCATTTTTCGGATAGTAAATGTTTGAATTAGAAAAACTGTATTTCTAAATTATTGTATCCCTTTTAGTTATCTTTTCAACTCATTTTGAATCACCTAAATCAAATATCAAAAGAGAAAGTTATGATGAAAATACTGAAAGCTACTCAAGGATGAACTCCGCAAACCTGCACGCACACATGGACCATTTTTGGCACCCATGAGAGACTGAAAGTTTAATTACTGAGAAAAAAGTTCTCAACGACGCGCGTGCGGTGAGTATACTTGTGCGTGCGTGTGGGCTTTTTTCGCATATGAACCGGAAGTTTCCTTTCATGATTCAAACTCTTTTAAAACCCAAATTGAACGCGATTTTGATCTATTTTTTGGCTCTTAAAATAGAGAACGAGGGCTGCACATTAAAAAACCCTCTATTGCCTCTTCACATATGATAATATCATCAAATTTATCAAAAGTAATGGGCCAATTGTAATATTTTGAGAGAAGAGATCAAACCTTAGTAAGGATTTGAAGTCAATTATATCAAGATTTTGAAGAATTCAACATTGAAATTGAAAATCAATATCTTTTGCATTATCATGATCTGGGTGATATTTTTATATTATTTTTCTTGTAATTTATATATTAATATGCTGACTAGATCCATTTTAGTATTGGATGAAGATGAACTATATTATTTATTTGTTTCAATTCAAGACTAGTAATTTAATGTATTTCTTGTGTTTCTTGATTTATTTTACATACTCATTGCATTATTTACTTGATTGGACATCAATTAGATAATTAGTTGTTTGTTGTAGTGTTGGGAGACCCACCATAAGTTTAGAACGCGGTAAAATTAACATATGTGTAATAGATGTTAGGAATAACATTTATCAGGTGTACAATCATATAGATAATCTAAAATTTAATGCATTCTGACCATTAGAATTCGAGTTAGGAATAGATGTTGGTCATGATTGGGATAAAATTTATTTATCTTGGAAAAGAAAGTTATAAATTATAGTTTTATCAATCGTCAAGAAAGTATGAACGGAACTAAATTAGAAATCAAAAATTGAAATAGATAGCAATAGTCGAATTTGAAATCCAATACAATAATCCATAATTTGATACAAATCCTAATTTTACAGCTTTATTAGATTAATTTAGAATAATTACAAAATCAAACTTTCTTTTGTTTACATAATTCGAATTCCATACAAAACTATTAAACTTGAATTGAATTTATTTCATGTTGGACGATACTCTTAACTCATCAAATCTATTACTTGTTAACGATCTTATACGCTTGCGGGTTTACACGAACAAGTTTTTGATGCAATTGTCGAGGAATCAATTATTTAATTTGAGCTTATTAGTTATATAGTATTCAAAATTTTCTTTTATTTTGTTTTAGGCTATTATTTACACGTTTGATCTCTCTTTCTTTTTTTTTCTTTTGCTGTTTACGCAAAATTATAAAGAAATCAAGCTCCTACCATTGGATCCCGAGATTGAAAGAACCTTCAACCAACGAAGAAAAGAACAAAGAGAAGTAAAATACATGGCATAA
The DNA here is from genome assembly GCA_903798375.1 of Fraxinus sp. D2006-0159. Taxonomy (NCBI): domain Eukaryota; kingdom Viridiplantae; phylum Streptophyta; class Magnoliopsida; order Lamiales; family Oleaceae; genus Fraxinus; species Fraxinus sp. D2006-0159. Next base: position 8,466 of record CAIGRQ010329372.1, read on the forward strand.
AATCAAAATCAAGTTTAATTACCACCAGATGCACTAGAACAACCAGATCCACCAAAACAAGTTCTTGGGGATTATTTAAATCCCATACATGCTTATGTGCAACCAACTATTATTTATCCACCTTTTGGATAGACTAACTTCCACATTCGACTAGATGTCATCAACTTGTTTCAAAATCATCAGGACATCAGGTTCTCAAAAAAACCAACTGAAAATCCTCATGAAGACATACAAGTTTTCCTGATGCTTTGCGAGGCAATCAATCAAAAAGACATGTCAATTGACTTTTTTTATTACACCTATTCCCTCGTACTTTAAAGGAAAGCACAAGAGAATGACTAAACTCACTACTTCCTGGGAGCATCATTTCGTATAATGACATGATACAAAAATTCACCTTGAAATTATTCCCACCTTCTCAAGTCCATCAAATCAGAAATAAAGCCATTACATTCAAGCAAAATGATATAGAGAGTTATCCAAAGGTATGTTAAAGATTCAAGGATTACTCTAGAATGTGCCTCAATCTGGACATTCCTAAAAATGTTAAGATCTACATCTTTTATTCAGGCTTGCATCCTGAATACCGTAATATGATCGACGCTTCAACAGGAGGATCAATCATAAATAGTCTTTTAGACAATACCTTAGATATCTTTGAGAAAATAGAAAAAAATCAAACTATGTGGCCAAGAGAAAAGGAAACTTTGAGGAAAATAACAGGTATTCCCAACATTTACCCAGTCACATCATTGGCAGCTCAGATGGAAGTACTAATGATGAGTTTAGACAACCTCACTCAAAATGTGAGCATGATGCACCAACCAGCATCAGTCTGCTAGGGCTATGGGGGCAGATCATAGAACTATAAGTTTTACATTAGCTTCCACGCATGCGCGTCAGACTTAGGAGTTAGTTATGCACAAAACTCATAGAGGCAGTAGAACAATCCTTATTCTAACACCCATAATCCAGGATCAAATAAGCATTCTAACTTCTTATGGGTTAATAATTAGGGTCAAGGATGTTAGATTCAAGGCAACCCCCAGGATTTCAACAACAATAAGAGAAGAAGTCATAATTGGAAGAATTAATGGCTAAGTTCATTACCAAAAGTGAGAGTAATTCTCAAAACCAACATGCTATTCTTCAAAACCAACAGGCGATAATTAAAAATTTGAAAACTCGGGTGGGATATATAGCAGATGCGTTAGCCAACAAAATACAGGATATTATGCCAAGTCAGAAAAGATAAGGGAACAGGTATTGACATTGGAAGTTGTGAATTATGCAATTATTGAGACACCAGAAACTAAGCATATAGCCCATGTTCGAGTATATGTACCGCATATTCCATTCCCTTAAAGACTTCAACAGAAGTTAAAAGATGAACAAGTCCATGCCATTACAACAAGAAGTGGAGTTTAGTTGCCATAAATTACTGTGAAAAAGAAAGGGATAGAAGAGAATCAAGTACCTACCACGGGCGATGAACAAGTAGTTCAGTTAGAAAAATTATCAAATATTAATCAAGAATAATAGTCAAATAGTCCACACGTTAATAGAATCGTTCCTGCCAATAAAAACACACCTCCAGTCTCATTCCCTTAAAAGTTGTAAAACAATAAGTTGGACAAACAATTCAGGAAGTTTTTGAATGCCCTCAAACAACTTCACACCAACATTCCTTTCATTGACATCATTCTAAAAATTCCAAATTATGCTATGTTTTTTAAGGAGATGCTAACTAAGAAGAAAAATTTGCCAATAGATGAAACAGTAGCTCTGACAGAAGAGTGCAGTGCAATCATAAAGTAGATGCTCCTTCCTAAACTAAAAGATAGAGGGAGTTTTCACGAGTGAATTGCCTATTTGGTCACTGAACTTTCAGCCATGCTTTCATGGAGTCACTGAACTATCAAAATCACTCAAATCATCACTGAACTTTACAAAAGATTTCCACAAGGTCACTGAACTTTAAAAATCACCACATTCATCATTGAACTTTGCAAAATGTTTCGCAGTGGTCACTAATTCAATGATCTTCTAAGAAACCTTTTGTAAAGTTCAGTGATCCAGTGGAAACATTTTGTAAAGTTCAGTGACTTAGGTGATTTTGAAAGTTCAGTGACCCCTTGAAAGTATGGCTGAAAGTTCAGTGACCAAATAGGCAATTCAGTCAAGTTTTCACTGTACCTTGCTCTATAGGAAATCTAAAGGAAATTCAAATAATTTAAATGCCTTAATTGATTCTTGAGCAAGTATTAATCTGATGTCACTATCTATTTATAGGAAATTAGGAATGGATGATTCGAAAGTAACATCAATAATCCTAAAGTTGGCTGATAGGACAATCAAGCATCCTTATGGAGTGGTAGGGGATAGACTTATCAAAGTTGGAGATAACTTCTTTCCTAATGATTTCGTCATCCTTGATACATATACTCAACACATGTCGTTAATTTTGGGAAGACCGTTCCTATTTCCTAGCAACTGCATGAGTATTAATAGATTTTGAAAAGTGTAAGTTAATCTTAAGGGTGGAAGAAAAAAAAAAGCTTCACAATGAATGCTCCGCTCAAGCAACCAGTTGACATTGAGGAATGTCGAAAGATCGATCATTGTGGAATTAACATGAAGGAAGAAGGCGGAATTGTTGGGTGGGACAACAATAAAAATATTATAATTTGGAGGTTTAAAGATGATTCAAGGAACAACTGTCAGTGCACCCGATGCAAAGCTGAAAACTCTTTTTTTAAGCCACCATAACTAGCCAAAACATCAAAGTCAAGTTAAAGACTATAAACAAGCGCTTATTGGGGAGCAATCCAATTTTTTTCCCTTTTATTTGTTTTGCTTTCTAGAATATAGGATTAGTAATTTTTATTCTTTTTAGCAGTATAGGGTATCTTCATTCCTATATTTTTATTTAGGGTGTGTATGAGCTTACTTCAAATTGTTCTATGTTATGATTGATTTTTAATTATTTTAAAGGAACATACACTTGAACACGCTAGATAAGGGAAAAGACATAGCAAGTGAGCTATAATTTTCATGCCAATTCATCCCCCACCTTCAAATATATATTGAGGGAGTACTTAGTTCTTTTTTATCATTAATTTTTATATATTGCTTGTTATATTTTTAGACATTAAAGACAATGCTTGTTATAAGTTTTGGGGTGGAAAAATATTGAATTTTTACTGTTGTGTGCTTGTTTGGATTAAAAAAAAAAAATCAGTTTTATTTTTATTTTTGTATGTTTGTGTGAGTTACATGAATTTGCCTACTACGATACATATATTTGAAACTATGTATTAGATTATAAATTGTGAAAAGTTGCATATTAGAGTTGATTTATGCTTATTTATGTGAAACTTGATATTTATACATCTTTAAATCAATTTTAAGATAGTTTAGGGGTAGCTGAGTTGTTGTATGGAGACATTGAGATAGATGTGAATTTCACGTGTGCTAAATTTTGTGTGAATTGTATAAGACCAATAAGATGAGAATTAGGTGAAAATCTTAAATTAGGGATTGATTTTATAGAATAAGCGTTTAATAATGAGCATTGTACTAATTATTTAAAAAAGAGAGAGAGAGAAGAAAAAATATTATCTCATTGTGAAACTTCTATTCGTAACATTTATGACTCGAGTGATTAAGTTTGCAAGAGTTTTTAAAACCTGGTGTCATATAGTTACATGACTTGGGAGTTATCAATCAAAATATCACTACAATAGTCATTTAGAAAGTTTAATGGAGAGAAGTCCGCACATAAGATGAAAAAAAGAAAAAGAAAAAAAAATTATTACATGCCTTGATTAAGTTCCAAACACTTATTTGAAAGAATTAGACTTGTGACAAGGGGTTATTAACCTAGTTGATTTTTGGAGGTTGAAACAATAAAAAATAAAAAGAATTCGCATTTGTTGATGTGTTGAATTGCAATTAGTAATATTTAACCAAATTAGAGAGGGTGGAGATTGGTATATAAACTCAACCTTAGACTACACTTTGGGAAAAATAGCAATAAGAATAAGTTTTGGGGTGTGAAATTCACGAGAGGAGAAATAATAAATTTAACTATTGAGTGCCAGGATTTGAACCATTTTACGAATTTATGATACTTGACATGAATTTTTACAAACGCACGTTGATTTTGCATTGGATAAGTAGAAACTAAATTGAGCATTCTGATTTTGTAGCAATTCATAGTCTTAAAACATATATTCCAATCCTGAAACAAAAGCAAATTATTTAACCATGTGTGTTCAAAATTTTCGTTTTAAGTTAGGTTTTAGTTTTGTTAAGCACAAACAAATGTTCACAAAGCATACCAATCTACCTAGATGAATACATTATTCCTTCATAAAGAGGAATACATTTATAATGTATTTATGTTGCATGATGTTCTATTTCTTAATTTTTTTTCCAGTGCTATTTAATATGTTACGAAAGTATGAAAAATTAAAGGAAAGAATCTAAAATCAAATGTAAGAGGGGAAAATGAACAATAACATATTTGAAGTTTCAATTGTTAGCAAAACTTTATCTATTTTTCAACTGGTCAAATTACATTTTAACCATATATTTAATGGGGTTCACAACTTTTTAAAATTTCTTAACCACACATTTCTTCAACTATTATCAAAATATGCTAAAAATTTTATCAAAAAATTTGTCAAACAAAAACACGAATATCTCCTACATATCAAAAAACACACATTGGTGGATGTAGCTTTAATTTGGACAATTAATTTTATTTATGAAAGTTAAAGAATGTGCTATATATCCAAGAATTAAATTATATTAATTAAAAAAGAAAAATATTAGAATGAGCCAAGCTAGTCAAAGAATAGTAGGGGACCTCTTTCTAGTGCTTTCACACTTTCAACCAATAATACTTCTTAATTTTAAAAGACGATGTCAACCGACATAATAAATTTCATGTTATTAAACTTTATATACTAAAAATAGATGGAAATGAACTATGCATCACTTTTGACCGTTTCTTGTCTAATCATATTCATGGAATTATTATAGGTCGGTCAATGCTAAAATTGGCTTATGAAATGTGCATTTAAATGGCTTTCTTTTTTCTTTTTCTTTTTTTTTTTTTTTTCCGGAAAAGTGTAGAACAATAGATAGGTGAGAAAGACAAAAAGAAAATGTGTGGTCTATAAAAAATTACACGTTTTTGCTTTCATTTTCATTTTTTATTTTCTGGTTATTGATAGGAGAAATATAATTTTGTTAGTTGAATTTTAAATTGTCGCGAATGAACAATTCCTAAGTTGTCAATAATGAACGTAGACGTTTACTGAGACTCGTATAGATAAATAAAATAATAAAAGAGAAACAAAATAAAAATATGAAAGCATGAAAAATAGACTCATTTTTTTGTTCAACGTGGTAAATGTATATATCATTTAACTTTAGAGATTTTGCCCCGTTTGACCCTGTTGGGAGCAAAAGAAGTCCCACATCGACTAGACATGAGAAATAT
>CAIGRQ010329399.1:0-11556 GCA_903798375.1 Fraxinus sp. D2006-0159
TGGTCGGAAGTTGTCGAAAAAATGTCGCAAACTCATCCAAAAAAATCTGAAAATCTGGGCAGATATTCACAATTTTCGGTGGCCGACTTCGTGAGTTTATTCCGGTCAAATCACTTGGAGTTTTGGGAAAATTTTTGGTGATAATTAAAGAGGACATCGTGGGCTCTCCAACGGTATCCGAAATTGACGGTTTCGGTGGTCAGTTGCCGACAAATTTGGTCGGAAGTTGCATAAATTTGGTGCATACATGCAACAGAGTTGCCTAAACACGTCAGCTAACAGAAAAAGGATGCACCTTGAAATTTTGCTCCACACACTTGCGATGTTTGTACAACAATCTAAACATCAATTTTCTGAGGAAAATAAATTCGTGTACCATTTTTCAGACAAGTGAAATGGCGGTGTCCTGTGCAAACATAATTACCATTTTTCAGACAAGTGAAAAATTTCAAAGTAGAGGGGAAAGTAATGGTGGGGGTAGTCATGCTCAAATTGAAATTAACAACTCATTAAAATCTATTAATGTTACAAAAGTTATCAAGAGTATAGAAGAAAAAAAAATTACACAAAAGATTGAAATTCAATCCAAGATAACGTCAAACTAGCAAGGGTAATTCTCATCTCGAAGGATCAAAAACCATGATACTGAGATGATCTGATGAATACAATGGAGACGTCTTCATCTTGATTTGTCTAGACACCTTATCATGAAGGGAAATCATCTCTTCGGCTGATATGAGCATTTATAATTTGCGAAGTATACTCCTAAAAGCTCTGGAATTCTCATATATGTTTGATCAACCGGTACATTCACATGGCGATCAATTGCTCCAAAGCTTTAGTCCCTGCAAACCAGTGATAATGTTAAGTATTCCTGAGGTTTGAACAGTTCTTACAGAATTGTGCTTCAGAAAAGTATACATAATCCCAATAGTGCACCAAGTGACACATATAAAGAGGGAATCGAATTCAAAGATGCGTGACAATAAATGCAACAAAAGTGTGGAAGCTGGATAATTTTTGGAGTAATCTTCTTCAATCACTTTGTTTTCAAGAGAATTGAAGATAAGAGGTGGAAGGAAGAACTTTACTGGGACTCACTAAATTTTCTTAAAAGCACAATGGAAACAGGAAAGATACAAGTAAGCTTTTAGATCAAGTTACTTTATAAATAACTTTTTTTTCTCCAATCATGATTATATATATATATATAAGTTGTTTATTTCCAACTTTAAAGAGTAAATTTCTTCTATTTTAAAACAAACTTATTTATTCTTAAGTAAACTTTTAACCATAGTCAAACATTCTATTAGTCAATTACCAGTTCAGATCAGCAAAAGAACGTACTCCAGCTCATAAAAAGGAAGCTTAAAGAAAGTAAAAGTTTGAAATTGAAAGTGAACACCTGTACAAAAACATACTATAGCTCATAAAAAGTACTCAAATCATTTGATACTTGATAGTAAAAGGTTACTCAAACAATTAGGACGCAGAATGATGTTAGTTACTATTAATGTATACTTATTCATGTCTAATATTTGCAATACATTATCAACTTAATCAAGAAACTCCCACAAAAATATAAAGCAGTCTAAAATGTCATTTCTTCAACAGCGGAAATTCCAAGAACAAGAAATGAATCAACCCCCAAAATCTAGAATCAAAATATTTATACGTTGAATAGGATAATTAAAAGTTCAGCGAAGCTAATAACCTTATTTTCATTTTCCAACACATTTTTTGAAAATTTCCAAGTCTTCCAAGTAATTTTATTTGATCATTTTCTTTTAATATCAGATTGCATAAGAAAATTATTCAAGAGAACTTACCAGACTCTCATAAGCAACAAAATGGAGCTTACGAGATTCTCCAGCCAAACATGGCGTCAATAAAAAGTTTGAATTTAAAATAAGAAACTCTTTAGTTGGTTGACGTTATTAATTAAAGGTGTGTTTGAGTCATATTATTTTGGAAGAATGTATTCTAAAATAGTGGATTAATGAATAATGTGTGGTTAAAAAAGAATAAAAGTTATTGATGTGATGGAAAATATTATTTTATTGATGAATGTGTGGTTGGAAATGAGTAGAAGAATGAGAATGAAAAAAATAATGTGTACCAAATAGGGGCTAAAAAAATAAAAAACTACTTATTTTAAAATAACTACTACATTACTGTTAAAAAGTAACTTCTTTTAAATATGAAAAAAAAAAAAGTAATTTTTTGCTTATTTTATAGCTTATCGAAACATGCTACAATTGCAATCCTTGCACTTGAAATTGTGATAACGATAATTGTCAGAGATTCTTTGACATTTAGTTAACAAGCAAAAACCCCCACTAACAAAAAGGACCTCCCATGCATTGCACATTTATATTATATCCTTCCTGTCTCTGAAATAGGAGAATCAATATTCTAGCATTACTAATTTTCTCACAAGAAGATTCAAGGGCACTCTTTACCATACACCATTACACCTAGCTTGCATATTTCCAGTTCAGGACTTGTGTTCATTAAATGAAGCTAACCTGGGTTAGCATCTACAAATATTGCCAAAATGTACAAGATAGTCAAAAGTCGTATAAAAATATCATAACCAATATCAGCATTAAATAAAGATTACTTAACCAAGGATAGAAATTCTTACCAGTACTTGATCAAGCCATCCCATCCACAGGTAGCAACTTTACTCTGTTCCAATGGATGCCATTCAGAACCAATACAAACTCCCTCATGACACTTTAAAGTTCTAAAGACCTTGCAACTCTTCCAATCCCAAAACCAGCATCGTCCTTCACCATCTCCAGACATAACAAATCTCCCATCGGGCGAAAAATTAACCTGACAGGCATATCCCGCCACAATGTGCCCCGCAAATCTCTTCTTTTTGTTCAACTGAAATCTCTCTCTAGTACTGTATATAAGTATCTGATTATCCAAACTCTGACACGCAAGCCAGTTCGTATTTGGGTGCAAAGAAATAGCTGGCATTGAATGCATATGTGGCTCACTAATATACTTAATCACAACCGGAATCCCATATTCCCAGACCCGTAATGACTTATCATCGCTTGAAGTCACAAACCTCCGATTATTATCAACAAAAGTGATTGTATTCACAGCCCCCAAATGCTGATCATACTCCTGTGTAATCTGCCCAGAATTCATATCCCATTGTACAATCTTTTTATCGCTCATTCCCGCTAACAAGACATTCTGCTTATCCTCATCTGGATTGAGTCTCACTACATACGGAATCTTCCCAGTCGAAAAAGCTGATATAACTTGTCCTGTCTCTGTATCCCAATACTTTATGTTCCTATCATAACCTGCTGTCAAGAATTTACTTCCATCATTACAGAACCAAATATCCCTAACTGCCTTCGTATGCCCCATGTAAGTCCTCATACATTTTCCTGAATTAAACACATCCCATATCTTCACCTTTGTATCCATACCTGCAGACAATATCAAGTGACCAAACTTTGGGAAAAAACGAATAGCCGAAACCCCCTTAGTATGCCCACTCCATGTGTGCACCAATCTCTTTGGTATATAACAATGATCATTGCTCGCCTTCGCATCCTTTGGAGGCTCAATCCACGACCTCCCTTGATAATCCCTCTCCTCTTTTCCATGAAAAGTACTCTTGTCAGCGTGGGCTTCACCTTTATCTTTCTCGCCCCCTTCCTTCTCACCCTTTTTCTTCGCGTGCTCCTCAGCATATTTCTTCTGCTCCTCTGTCAGCTCCCCTTGCACCCACTCTCTCTTACCTGCCCATGGACTCGTCCTATTCTTCGTCAACCATGCCTCAGTCGCCGGATTATCCACCTGCGCTGATTCCATCGGATCAGTCCCCTCGTTCTCCATCTGCTCCAACATCACTTTCTTTTTCTCTAGTTTCCGCTTCTTCTGCTCATTTTGTGGTATATTATACACAGAAACACCATCATTTTGCTTCAAAGCTTCAACATCCCCAACATAATTATTCTCAGTAGGGTCTGCAGCGTACCCAAATTTATAAAAAGTATTATACTGTTCATCAAACACAAACGGCTCAATAGCGGCATTCTCAACAAATCCAAGCTTATGATTACGGAGACCTTGCGCAAGCCCATCCTTGGCATAGGGATGAGCCGGGCCAACGACTGGGGCCCAAAGTTGGTCATACGTGGGGTTGAACGAAACAACGTGCTGGGTCGGATTTAGGGGTTTTTGAGCCTCAGATTGTACCTTGCCCGCGACGGTAAGAGACAGCATAGTGTCGTCTACTTTCGGAGCGGTGGACTTGGAGGGAAGGGAGATCCGAATCGGGGAGGAATCCGGCGAAAAGTCCTGGTCCGATAATGTTGTTGTTACGGGTCGGAGCTCCGATTGTCGCCCAACTTCTTCTTCTTCTTCCATATCCGGGTCTTTATACGATTGCAGCAAATCCATGTCGGGGGTTAATCGGATGGAACAAGGGAAAATAATAGGGTTCCGTGGCAACTCGCAATGGATTCTCAAACTAAAAAGCCTCCAATTCAGGGGCAGTGTACGGTGGATCCACAAGTAGAAATCCAATTCAGAAAAGGAAGAAGGGTACTAGCGTATTCAAGATTAGCGGAGATGATATAAGGGTTTGTTTGATTGCTGGAATTTGGGTGGAAAAAAATAATTCTAAGAATTAAATTGCTTAGAATGGTTTTCTTAAAAATTGTCAATTAATTATATTTGATTAATATAATTTTTCATGTGGAAAATATTGAATTTTTGTATTGTTCGTTTGGGTTCGTTTTTTACATGAAAATTATCCATTAAATGGATAGAATTTGTTACAATTATGTATAGAATTTATTTCAATTATCCAAAAAAAAAACTTGAAAAACCAAATCTCGTCAAATTGGTGGGAATTGATTTTCCTCGAGATCAAGGAATTGGAACCATGTGAAGCAAAAGATGAAAAATGAATTGTTAAAAAAAAATTTTTAATCAAAAATGACTTTTGATGAAAGATAGAATTTCATTTCAATTGTCAAATCAAATAGGGCCTAATAGAAGTAGATAGAAGAAACAATGGTGAATTTGCTAGGGACAGGTGGAGAATAGGATATTGGGCCTTGGTGTGGGCTCATTGGTGATACGAGTTTTTGGGCTTACATGCCTTACTGTTGGCCAGTGGAAATTACACCACATAACCCTTTAAAAAACATTTTCAAATTTTACTAAACAATTTTTTTTTTAACAAAATATACCTTTAAATTTAGGATTGTTTTAAAAAATCATATAAAAAATATTTTTGAATTAAAAAATATTGTATAAAATTAGGTGTCATATATATATAAAAGTGAGACGATGTCATTTTTTTAAAATTAAATGACATACTTTTATTAAAAAGTGATGTTTGTCATTAAAAAAAAATGACAATGTCACTTGTCGTCACTTTTTTAAATTAAAGTGTCACTTAAAATTAAAGATCTTTTGAGAAATCATATGAAAAGTATTTTGAAAGTAAAAAATACTATATAATATTAAGTGTCACTTTTTGAGAGCAAAAGTGACACAATGTGGCATGATATCACTTTTCAATAAGTTGTCACATACTTTTATCAAAAAAATAAAAAAAAAATTGATAAAAAAAAGTAGTAAAAAATGATGTATAAAATTAAGTGATAAAAAAGTGACGTCTTCACTTTTTTAAAGTTTTTTAAGTTAAGTATCACTTTTTTATAAATAAAGAAATGTAAAGAAAGTGACAATTTTTTTTTTTAAAGTGACAAATACAATTTTTTTTTTAAAGTGACAAATACATTAAAAAAAAAGTGACATATTTTAAAAAAAATTAAAAATAAAATACTCTAAAAAAGTTAGAAACATAAATCAAAACCTAAAAAATAGATTCATGGGTGGTTGATTTCATTTTATATGTTGTATATTTATGATTTTATTTCACTTTTATTAATTAAACATGAGACATACATTATATAAGTTAGAAGTAACATAAATTCAAAAAAAAAAATGCATAAATTCAAAAAAGTGACTAATACTCAAAAAAGTGATAAAACTTTAAAAAAAAATGGCAAATTAAGCTCATGTCAACAATTCAAAACTAGAAATAGAGTCTTGGAACAAACCTTCCCTTATGAGTCTAAATTAATTGATTATTTCATATTACCTTTGTATGCCCAAACTAGAAACACAACTCAAATTCATGGAGTATGCAGCAACTCAAACACAACTCTCTTTTTCTTTCACTATCACCTATATTCATTCTTCAATTTCGACCGTGGCCTCACACATTTCTATTTACAAAATCCCTTCAGCACCTTGATTTTCACTATTNTCAAAATTGCTAGAAAACAAAAATATGTGCTTCTCTATTCAAAATCTTTTGATCACCAAAATCATTCTGCAAATGATGACTTGCTAGAAATCACAATGCATAAATGCTCATATTCTAAAGTAAACAATGCATCAAGTCCATTCAATTTCTTTAGTTAGCCTACAATAACTTTACAACTGATACTACAACGAGATTTACTCATTGAAAACATATATATACAATCACCCCATACAAGATTCATTGAATGATAACTACAAATTGCAACATTTCACTTTCATAATCCATACACATTTAAAACATAAATACAGAAACCCCATTCAAAACAAATTCATCAAGTAATATTAGGCATCTAAATATTCATTTAAATACAAAAAATCACAAGAACATGAGAATAATAGCAAATCCTAACAAAATAAGATCTTGACAAAATTAAACAAAAGAACTCACAAGAAATCCATTTGGAGATCTTCAAATAACTATATACTAGAAAAATTAGCTCTCAATGGTAATTGCAAGCTGGAATGCCATGTTTCCTTATTGTCTTCTATCGATCTTATTGCATCAAAAAGGTTAATGCACAGTTGCATTGTTAAAATAAAGAAAGATCAAATTGTAGCATGACTGGAAATTGTCCCTCCAATGATGAACTTGTGTCCAAATAAAGGTGATAAAATTGGGATCACTTCAACCCGTTTACAGAACTAGATGGAGCAGCCTGTGGTTGCCTCACTTGTAGGTGTCGATGGCCTTAAACATACTGTGACAACCTTAACCACGATGACTTGAGTCTATAGTACACAACAATTGTAGCAACAATACCTAATGGAGGCTTTAGCACGCGAAAGCTGATTGGATGGAAGTTGTAGCACATGGTAGTTGTCTCAATGTTTGCTAATGGATGCATTACATGCCGTTAATCAAGAATTTGAATGATAGAATGTGACTGGAGCATTTTGCAGAACAATTGGTGGCTACTTTTCACATCATCTTGTATATGTGCCTAGCCAAGAAGTCGAATCCATATACACTATCATCACGTTTTACAAGAAATCACTCAAAGAAAGCACAATAGAAACTTCTTGAATAAATGCCTCTTATTTTATGTGATTAGACAATCCAGATACAATTTACATCAAAAGCGGGATTTGATAAATTTTATCCGTTACATTATTTAATCTATAGTCTAATTAAGTTTCCCAATGCATGCCGAGTGCCTTTTTAATGCATAGCAAAGTTGAAAAAACTTCAAAACTTGTACTAAAATTCCAGAAATTTTCGAGAATTAAGGTACAACGATGACAAAAACTTCAACATAACAATGCAAAGCTATAGAATTTGTATTCAGAGAAAATCTACTAAATCTAGTTGGGAAAGTATTAGTTTGACAATATGAAACAAGCTTTATACCTTTTCCCGTTACTCAACACAACGGTTATCTGCTATCTAAATGATAAGATTCAAAGTTTACATTCGATTTAAGGCTTTGACATTAATTTGAAGATTGTTCAATGTTCCAATGTTTTCCCCTTCCAATTTTGAATTCTGAACATTAGATTCAACTCCTTTTTATCATAGATCTTACTATATTAGGGTAAAAAAACAACAAAGATAGAACACAAGTTTGTCCAAAAGTCACATAGTTACAACTTGAAGTGGAGTCGGCGGATTCGTGGGTGAGGAGGAGGATTTCTCTCTGAGATATCCCCGAAATCGTGAATCTAATTTAGAATTTGTGATTTTGGGAGTTTAGAACGTATTAATTACGTAATTAAATATTTTAATTAGTTAATAGGGTATTATTCTAATATCTAAATCTTGAAGGGTAGTGGGCCTAATTTCTCCTTTCTAAAATTACTAGAAAATAATAGTATATACTTAGAGCCTATTTGTTTCTCATTTTATAGTAAAAATGCATTATGAAATAATAGATTGATGAATAATGTATGGTTAAAAAATAAGATTTTTTTTTTGAATTTACGTGTAATATTATTTTATTGAAGAATGTGTAATTGAAAAGAAGTGAGAAAAATATATTTTGAAAATAACAGGAATCAAATCACTTAACTCCATAATATGTTTTCACTTTTAACCATTAATCACTCATAGATGAATTTAATTACGCAATTCTTCTATCACATATTGAAACTGTTTGTTTCTCAAAACACCATTAAATTGGTGCTATTTCCGGAAGTTACTTCAATTGATTATTTGGGTTATGGATGGTCCAAGTGGAAACCCCCAAATGGTTCTTTGAGTGTGAAACGGATTGTGCTTGTTGAAGAATGTTGTGAACCGTCTGATCAAATGGATGACTGAGATCTTGTCTTGATTAAACCGACTTTTGATTAACTTGGTTTTTGGGTGACTGGAGCATCACTTCGAGTATTTCTTTAATATTGTGTTATGCTTCAAGTTCTTATCAAATTAGTTAACTAAAATCCTTACAAACTGGTATAAGAGCCCTTAGGGTTTTCTGAGAATTTTTCTTTTGGGTCTTCTTTCGGGATTTATCTTCTTTACTTTAAATTTGTTAAAGTTGATTACTGATTATCTTTCTTTTGTGGTGATATAGGTAATTGACTTTGTGGCGCTACTCCAACTGTATTGATCCCGGTGACTAAGTGGATTCCTAGTTCCTAACTTGAGTTCTTGAGGGTCTTTATCGTTTTAACAGTATTTCAGTAAGACCTTTCCATATCCCTAGTTGGTAGCTTCTTTTAATTGATGAGCATGATAGATGATACATCTATGAAACATTGTCTCTGCATAGAAATTGTGTTGATCCAATATATGTATATGTTTGCTTTGGTTTGCATACTGTAACTCTGAGATTCTTGACTATATTGTGCATTTCTTGAATACAACTGTTATCTCTATGTAGATCATTGATCTTTGCTACTGTTTCTGCATCATAGTAACTAGTTTTTCTTTAAGTTCAAACTTTTAAAAAACCTTTTCTGTTTCGTAGTTGATCTGCAATTAAGATCATACTATATCCATAAGTACAAGCTACCATTTTACAGAATCTTTAATGGGTTCGAAGGTCGAATTGTCACAATTCGATGAAAATGGGGATTACTCAATATGGAAGCAGAAAATAAGGGTCATTCTGGTCCAACAAAGGGTTGCTAAAGCCCTTGATGATCCTGTAACTTTCTCTGATGAACTTAAAGCTAAACCCGATAAGATTAAAGAGATGGATGAAATTACATATAGTTCAATAATTTTGCATTTTTATGATAATATTGTAAGACAAGTGGACGAAGCTAAATTTGTTAGAGATTTATGGACTACACTTGACACCATGTTTCTGACTAAAACCTTGCCCAATAAAATTTATCTTTCGGAAAAACTGTTTAGTTTCAGAATGGATCTAGGAAAGGATTTAGAAGTGAACTTGAGTGACTTTAACATTATTGTTAAGAGTCTGGCACATAATGATAAGAAGTTTGAGGATGAAGACCTTGATGTGATTTTATTGAACTCTTTGCCTGAGTCCTATAGAGATGTCAGGAATGCTATAAAATACTCAAGGGATAAATTAACACATGCTATGGTGATAGATACCTTGAGAGCTAGAGAGTTAGAAGTTAGGAAGGAACATAAATCTAACACAAGAGAGGAGAGTATGTTTGTTAGGAGAAGAGCTGAAAAGAGAGAAACTAGTTTTCAACAGAGAAGAATTAAAGGAAAATCAAAAGGGAGATCAAAATATAAAGACAAGAGTAATGAAAAGTGTCATCACTGTGGAAAGTTAGGGCACTTTAAAAGGGATTGCTTTGATTGGAAAAAGAAACAAAAGGATCAAAGCAGTGGGAAACTGAATAATACTACTATAGGATCTGAACTTGATAGCCTACATGTGATGACAGTATCTAGTGATGAAACCAATAAGGATTGGATATTAGACTATGGGCACCTTTCATATGAGTCCCATAAAATCTTGGTTTTATAACTATAAGGAAATAGAACCTAGCAAGGTTTATATGGGGGATAATAATTCTCAAACTGTTATTAGGATTGGTGATATTGCCATTAAGATGTATGATGGCATTGTTAGACCAATCAGGAATGTTAGATATGTCCCCAACCTTAAAAGAAACCTTATCTCATTGGGGATTCTTGAAGATGAAGGACATGTTTTCAAATCTGACAATCAAGTTTTGAAAATTATGAAAGGATCCATGATTGTTATGAAAGGACCAAAGAAAAATAGATTGTACTCCCTTGAAGGTAGTACAATTCCAGTTCCTGATCCCAGTCTATTCTCTGTTACTGAAGATAAATCTGAACTATGTCATAACAGGATGGGTCATATTGGTAACAAATGCTTAAGGTATCTTAGTAACCGAAGTTACTTGGTAAAGATGAAGTTGAACCTTTAAGTTTCTGTGAAACCTGTGTTTTGGGAAAAGCTCACAAGGTAAGTTTTCAAACTAGTTCCCATAGTACAAATAGACCATTAGACCATGTTCATGCTGACATGTGGGGGCCTGAGAAACATCCTACTTTTGGTGGAAATAAATATTTCTTGTCTCTTGTAGATGACTATTCCAGAAAAGTGTGAGTTTATCTTTTAAAGGCTAAATCTGAAACTTTTTAGAAGTTTAGAACTTGGCTTAAGTTGGTAGAGAACCAATTAGATAAGAAATTAAAAACTCTAAGAACAAATAATAGGCTTTAGTTTTGTAACTTTGAGTCTGACAATTACTATAAACAAAAGGAAATAATGAGACATAGAACAGTCAGATTAACACCCCCAACAAAATGGGGTTGCTGAGAGGATGAATAGAACCATTATGAACAAGGTTAGATGCATGTTAATTAGCTCTGGTCTTGCCAAGGGTTTCTGGGCAAAAGCTGTTGCTACTACAGTTTATTTGATCAACAGATCCCCTTTCAATTCTGTGGATTTCAAAACTCCACAAGAATTGTGGACAGGGAGACCACCAAGTTTAACACACATAAGGGTTTTTAGATGTGCTGCTTATGCACATCAAACTGAGAGGAAATTGGAGCCTAGAGCCATGAAGTGTGTGGTACTAAGGTACCCTAAAGGGGTAAAAGTCTGCAGGTTATGGGTTTTTGGTGTGCATGACATTAAGATTATTAATAGTAGAGATGTTGTCTTTATGAAACTAAAATTACTAAGACTACCCTTCCCACTAATCAAACCTCTATTCAAGATTACCAACTTACCAGAGATAGGGAAAGGAGGGAAATAAGACCTAACC
>CAIGRQ010329566.1:0-11288 GCA_903798375.1 Fraxinus sp. D2006-0159
AATCTAGGTTTTATGTATTGTTCCCGTAATGAAGCCCTCTATTATTGGGCCAATAACAAGTGCTTGTCCAGCCTAACCATGCGCGCATCGCGTGCCCCCAAAACTACCCCGTTTTAGGCGTTTAGCTTTTTCCACTTTATTTCCTCGTTGACTTTTCCGATGACCCTCACGTGGCCTCTTTCTCTCCCCTTTCGTTTTCACATTCTTGCGCGTGCTTCTCAACATTTATGAATGAAAAATTAGACATTTTAATGGATTTATAATTAGGATTATTTCATTTATACATAATTTTTTACATAAAGTTTTACCAAATCGATAAGTGGTGGACCCTATTGGGGGTGTCCGCGGGCCCAGACGCCCACCCAATAGGGGGCCGTCACTCGTCGATTCGATAAAACTTTACGTAGAAAATTAGGTAAATTAAATCGTTTATAAAAAATTTATCAACAACAAATTAGAGTTGAAAATTCTACGACGTTAATTATATAACATGATTCATGTCAACAATCAATTGTTTTTTCACAAATAAAAATAAAACTTTTAAGAAAAATCCATCAACCAGTAGACAATTTATCTGGCCGGTTTATTGGAATTTTTTAAAGTTTTTCCTATTTTGGAAAAACGTACTAAGACCATTTTCCTCTTTATCCAAATTTTCAATACAATTCCTCATTTAGGAATTTTTTTTGTTAAAAAAGAATTTCTATAGTGATAGTCTTTTTTAAATACTCAATTTATTTTATTAAGGTACATAAGTATTAGAAATTGTACAAAGTAGTACTTGCTTCTAGATTAAGCCCATGATGTTTTGTCCGGATAAAAATTTGATTTTAATTCAAGTCAAAGTCAAACAATTAATATTAACTGCGTCTTCTATGGATCTTACAACTTTTCATATTTTTTTTATCACAATATACTAAATATCTAAATTTAATCTCCATCAAACACTCTCTAAGAGTTTGCTTGAACTCCTTTTTGTTCAAAATACATTTAAGAATAGTATTTTGATGAAAAATGTGTTGTTAAAAAATAAAAAATGAATTTTATTGAAAAATACGTGATAAGGAAAAAAAATATATACATATATATAATATTATTTTATTGATAGAATGTGTGGTTAAAATGAAGAATGAGAAATAGAATGGATGTCAAAGAGGGCTCAATGGACACGTGTTATGTTTTGGGGGGTGTGGGTTGGCATACAGTTTAGCAGACAATAATAATAAATGAAAAGCGTGAAAATTAGGGTGACCGGCAGTTACCTGTTAAGACGCGTCGTCAAAGGCAGCAAATGTCACGCTTTTAGGATTATTGCAATTATTGAAAGTGATGCAGCCTTTAATGATGACAATAATATTACTTTGAAAAGGAGAAGAAAAAGAAACTGTATGGTGGCATGAATTATGAGGAAACAGACAGTGACCTTAAAAAAAACCTCAAATAATTCCCCCGTGCCGGCTAATACTATTCGCACGCTTTTGACGAAGATAAGGTCTCTCAGGGTATGTTTGGTGACAGGTGAAAAATACAGTAGAGGGAGGAATATGCGTAGCAGAATTAGTCAATTATTGTTCAATTATTTGTATAGTTGAAAGAAAATCTTGAGGATAATTAAATATACTATTTCCACTTATAATGAAAATTTGCACACCAAACAAAGCCTGGAGTGAGATTATGAAAAAGTTTTCAGGTTTAGCTACAGATAATCGTGGCTTTTTCTTGGACTAATAAAAAAGCAATCGGATTCGATTTGACCTGTGCCTGCGCTAAGCATCATTGGTCAAATCTCATGCTTATCTCTTACTTTATTATTCCATTTAACCCACTTGCCCAAACTCCCAGGTTGTTTATGTTTTATCCAATCGTTTACAGACACGCGTCTATCTGACGTTATATTTTAAATGGTACAACTAATACTCTAGTTTTTTCAATTACCTTTTTGTCATTTTTTTTTTTGAAAGTATGGGTAATTAAAAAATAAGAAAAATATTTTGAATTTATATGAAAAATATTTTATTATAAGAATATATAATTGAAAATGATTATAAAAAATGAGAAACAGTGATTGACGGCTAATTTACTTGAGTTAAAACTCATCATATCACTCATTTTCTTGGCATGCCAATATGGGACGAAAACGTTGCAAGTAGAATACTAGAATTAGACAGCATGTTTGTTCGGCATGATTTTAAAGACTTACTTGTAATATATTTTAATATCAGAATGTGTAATTGAAAATTAGTTCAAAAGAAATTTTTAAAATAATGGTAGACAAAGATGGACTATAATTCGTCAAACTATTTTTATTTATATATTTCATAAAATCAATAAGTATTACATAATTTTCAAAATTTATTTTTATCTATACATAATCAAAATTGAATATACACAGACCGTGTTTGATCTACATTTTTCTTTCTATTCTTTTCAATTATATGTCCTTTAATAAATTAATATTACACACAACTAAAAACTTTTCATTCATTTTAATAAATTTAATAATTTAAAATGCATTCTACACAAAAATGGAGCTCAAATAGGCCCACAATTTTCAAACATGTTTTTATTTATTTTTTATTTATAAATGAACTTTAATTTATGTTTGAATAGAAGAATTGAATATTATTACATAT
Source organism: Fraxinus sp. D2006-0159 (assembly GCA_903798375.1). NCBI lineage: Eukaryota > Viridiplantae > Streptophyta > Magnoliopsida > Lamiales > Oleaceae > Fraxinus > Fraxinus sp. D2006-0159. The sequence goes on from CAIGRQ010329566.1 coordinate 2,634, forward strand.
TCAAGGTCCCCCAAAATCTCGTTGGTGGGACCTCTGCTACCCTATGAAATAAAATAGGACTTTCACGTGTGTTCTTGTCAACATGAGTATGTCGGTCAAAGGAACAATTATGCTAATTATAGCTTAAATTCCTTAAAACAAAATTAATTCTAGAAGAAAATAATAATTATTGCTTAAAAAATCAAAAGAAAAGTTGAAAAAGAGAAGGAAAAAAGGACTTGTCACCTGATTTATGTGTTTGGTCTACTGCTACCACTACTTTTCCTATTTTTCTCTCATTAATTAATTATTAAACTACAAATACTTGCAACTCACGACTATTTTTTTGAGACGAATTTTTTTTATTTTTTCATTGAAATCTAACATATATATGAACAATTTATTTACATGACTAACTATGACGAGATTTGAATATCGTGATGAGTTGCTTGATCTAAAGATTAAAATTTTAAGATGTGTCTTAATATTAATTAATTTTATAATTAATAGATTGGGTCGTAGAACTAAAATCTGTCTATAAAGACTCTTTCGGATGCTTTTAATCAGAAATCCCTCTTCAGTTTCTCTCTCTAGGATGAGAGATGGAGTTGCGTTTAAGCTTAGGAGATTCATCAAAACCTGTTGAATTCTTGACTCACAACAGTGCCTCAGAACAGCAAAATCCCATCAAGAAAAATGGTTTCAATTTCTGCATGGAGTTGGGTCTGAACACAAATGGTGGAAATCATGAAAATAAATCACATGAAAGAGATGGTGGTGGTGATGATACTTCAGAAGATACAAGGGAGGATTTCATGGAAAATACTCCGATTCAGCTTGATCTTCTTCCTCGTGCTCCTGTCCCTCGTCGAACTCCGTCTCACCTTCAACACCTGCCATGGTCTTCTGATAACGGTAATAGGATTTTTTATTTTTTAGACTCTTTTTATTCAGTTTCTTCAATAAGTACATCTGATTTTAGTATTTTACTGTGTTTATTTTCTGCATAAATTTTTATTCAGTTTTGTTAAAATTATCTGGTTCTTGTTTTAAATTACCCAGGGAGTTCAGAGAATGGTTCAATATCGGGCAACGTTGGGCTGCTGGCAGCGGCGAGGGGGTTGGAGGTGAACAGGCCGCCGGCGGAGGAGGTTTCGTCTGCAAACAGTGTGGGGTCACCCTTTCAGATGGATTTTGGCATGTATACAAATACAAATACTGGAAATGAAAACCTTGGAGGAAACGACGTCGTAGAGACCGAAAGAGTGTTATCATCTAGGGCCAGTGATGACGATGAAAATGGCTTCAACACAAGAAAGAAGCTCAGATTATCTAAAGAACAGTCTGCTTTTCTTGAAGAAAGCTTTAAAGAGCACAGCACCCTTAATCCTGTGAGTAACAATTATTAAAGGCAAATGAAGAAATTTTCTTTTCAAATTTGTTCTGACTTTCATTTGGATTGTGCAGAAACAAAAGCTTGCACTCGCAAAGCAGCTCAATCTCAGGCCTAGACAGGTTGAAGTCTGGTTTCAAAACAGAAGAGCAAGGTCTGTTATGTACTAAATTAGGCCCTTGTTAGGTATTATTCAGTGAGTGCACCTGGTCGTTAATTCTGGATTATTGATGCATTTATGTGTGTATTTATGCAGAACAAAGTTGAAGCAAACAGAAGTTGATTGTGAGTATTTGAAGAGGTGTTGTGAAACGCTAACTGAAGAAAACAGAAGGCTACACAAAGAGTTGCAAGAATTGAGGGCTCTCAAGACTTCAAATCCATTCTGTACTCAACTCCCAGCCACCACACTCACCATGTGCCCCTCTTGTGAACGTGTAGCCACCACTTCCGCCGCCGCAACAAATGCTAGAANGTGAGTATTTGAAGAGGTGTTGTGAAACGCTAACTGAAGAAAACAGAAGGCTACACAAAGAGTTGCAAGAATTGAGGGCTCTCAAGACTTCAAATCCATTCTGTACTCAACTCCCAGCCACCACACTCACCATGTGCCCCTCTTGTGAACGTGTAGCCACCACTTCCGCCGCCGCAACAAATGCTAGAACCACCACTATTGACTCCACAACAAAACCCATAAATCCATTTCCTTTATCAAGACCAAGGTTTTACCCTTTCTCCCAAACACCACCGCCTGCCCCCCACCACCATCACCAGTCTGCAGCGTCATAAATGCAATGGAAAAATTAGAATTTCTATGTGAATTCTGTAGATATACTGAAATATGTTGTTATTGGATGGGGCTTTGTTTGATGTTCAAGGGTGTTTAAAAACTCCACTTGTGAGCATTTTTTTAGCTCATATTATGTGAATTTTGTGGGGAAAAAATACGAGTATGAAAAAAAAAATTAGTCTGGTAAGGAAAAGGTGTAGCCCATATTTTCTTTCATTTTCTTGGAACATATAAATTATAAAAGGAATTATTCCAGATTATGTTTATTCAATTTTATTGGATTATTGCCTTTTATATTAGTTTATTGCTATTCTTACATCCTTGATAGTAATATTGGCTTACAAATTATTTTATTTTATTTCGTATGTGATATGTTAGTACAATTTATTATTTTTAAAATACATTTTTTATCTCTTAATTTTAATCACATATTATTCAATTAAATAATAAAACATATAATTCAATTTTTTTTTTCATTAATCACACATTTTTCATGAAAATATCATTTTAAAATACATTTTGGGGCGGGGAAATGGGACTCGAACATACTTTAATTGAACAATGTGTAAAGAATAAAAAGAGGGTTCTAGACGTAATTTATGGGTTGTTTGTTCTTAATCAAAATTTCCACATGAAGTCCTCAATCTATAGGGGATTGAACAAGGTGTACTTGGAACTTTTCATTTTCAAGTGGGTATTTAGCAAGGTAATCATAATTTTTCATTTCGTTGCAAGCTTTGGTCTCCGCTCTCGACGAATAAAAAGTCAAATTTCATTAAAATGACAAATCATTACCTGATTTCAATATAAAAGAAAATAAAAAATTGCATCCTAAATTTCCGATAACAAGCATCATTTGGGAGTTATCATAGATACAAAATGAAAGAACCAAGGACACGCTTGGAAAATGCGAAAAACAAGTTTTGGTCGAGCGGGGAGAGACGTAGGAGGTGGAAAATGCAAGGAGAAAAACAGACACGAGAGAAGAAGAGAAATCCAAGGGACGATGTGAAAAAATTTGAGGGAGAGCATAGAGGTGCGAGTTGCTAGACTGATCATAATGTAAAAAATAATAATATCTAGTACCATTATACTATGATATCAGTTTTTGAAGATTATGTGATATACATAATGAAAGTTGAAATTAAGTGACTCATTTAATTGTACTTCTCATTTAATAATACATTAGTACCATCTAGACCAATGTTTTTTTTTTTTACATTAATTGTGTTAAACAACATTATTTAATGTAAAAAACACAAAATTGTGCCAAGTCAAGTGCATTTTGACAATTAATCATCTTCAACCAACTTAGATATTTTTGAAAATTCAAGGATGACCTTTTCAAAAACTTGACCAAAAATCAACTTTCTAAAATCTACTAGTATTAGGTGAGGAGTGCTTAAGGGTGCATATTTCCAATGGAAAAAATTATTTGTGTTTATTGGCTTGTCCCATGGTCCAAGGCATGCTTTAAGAAAAGGAGGTGTCAATTAGGTTCCTTTTTTCAATGATTTCATTCAAACACCATTAATTGAAGGGTAGGGAAGGGCGTGTATGAATGAATGAATCATTTATTTCTAGGACTGAGAGAATGGGGACAAAAGGTAGCGTATTCATGAAGATGTCTGCTAAAGTGTGATGTCCTTTATCAACACCAATTATTAGTTCACACAAACAAACATTTCTAGTTATTCAATTCTTTTCCTCTACTTTTTGCATCATTCTTTCGATTTTTTCACATCTTCATGATCAAACTAGAGATTTTTAATACAATCGTGATACACGTACATCATGTTTTACATCAAGTTTGACATAATGTAAGTTGGTAGATTTTTGTGCATTAATTTTAACAACATTTTTATAATTAATGATCAGATTTTCTACACATAGAAAATGTCAAAGATGATGTCAACGAGTGTGCAAGAAGCATAATTCTTTTTAATATTGGAAGAAATATATATCACTTAACAACCTCATTTAATTTATAAGAGCCTGCTTGACATGAATTCTTTTTCTTATAGTAGAGTTTTCTTATAAAATTAACTTGTGACAGTTTTTTCCAAAATCTCTTTTAGTTCATACAAAATACTTTTAGGGCCTGTTTGATAGCCCAAGATTTTCAATGGAAAATGTAAAACGTTGGAACAACTTTGCATTTTGCCTTGTTTGATGCAAAAACTTTTCCATGGAATTACTTTTCTTAATTTGCTTCACACGAGTGCAATTTCCTTGAATTTATGGAAAACCAATTCTCAGGTAAAAAATTATACCAATCAAACATAATTAATTACAATTCCGAATAAAATAATTTCTAAGCAATTCAATTCCCTAAAATTCATTTTCTTTCCAACCATTTTTCACCTTTGCAATCAAACGGACCCTTAGAAAATTATTCAAATATGTACAAAAATATTCTTTTTTAATCTTCAAAATAGCTTTTGACTTTTTAAAAGTTTGAAAAAGAGCCTACAGATATCATGATAATAATATTTTTTTGCCCTTGTCTTGTATAAAGTTGTATTTATATCAACACGTCTACTAAAATTTTACTTATAAATAAGATAATTTTAAGATAATTTTTTTTATAATTTGTTCTAGTTACTTAAAAGTAACTTTATCTGGTTGTAAACATAACCAAACATGGTGGAAGTTCCACGTATGATCCTTGTCTAGTACTACGTAGGCTTCCAAATAAAAAAGACAACCACTTGACCATGATTAACCCAACAACTTACCACCAATTTATGATAGGTGTCACATGCATTGCCCTACCTTAGTTCATGATAGGGTCACATAACATGTGAATAGATTTTGATGATTTTAATAAGCAACCGACCATGGACCCACTCCATGATCCTTATTGGGAATTAAATACTTATCTACTTCCATTATTATATGTAATCCAATGATTTGTCATCCAAACAAACCATAATAACCAGAAATAATCAATGATATCAACTTCACATCTTTTCAAGTTGGGTTTTATTGTGCTTACTTTCAACCATTGAATTCAAAGATTGGGACGAATAGTACGTGTGTTGGTTGTTATCCTTTTATGTGTTTAGAGAGTGTTTGGGAGTGATTAAAATGTAATTAAAATTGAAAATATAGTCGTTATTGGGTCACATCCATCTAATAAAAGTCAGCAATAACGGCTAATTTTTCAATTTTAATCTGATTTTAATTTCTACCGAACACGCCCCTAGTTAGTTGCGAATAAAGAGAGTAGAAATAAGAATTTTAATGAAATCAAAAAGGGATAAGTTTATTTGTTAAAATACTTCTTACCGTGTTTTCTTTTTAAATATTTTAATTTATAGTATAAATGAATAATATCATGTGACAAAAGCAATGATTTACATCATCAAGCATGCACGATTATCGTCAATGAATTTTATTTTAATCATTTATTATAATTATAAGCATCATGGATAGTAAATACAAATATATCTTAACGAAAATATCAAATATTGCTTGTCAAGGTTCTCAAAGGGATAAGACATGACAAGATGGCAAGATCGAGCCTCGGTCAAACCTTACAAATTTAAGCGTAATAAAATGTTTTCCTTATTTTTAATATTATTTTAATGTTATTAATAATAATTTTTTATTTAAACATTAATTTTTAAAAAATAGAATTAGAAAAACTAAATTTTTGATGCCTAGGCTCGCATTATTGGCAATCAAAATAGTGTGAACATCTTTTACATATGCAAGGTGCCTTCTCACGATCTTTCCTTTTTCCACCTTAACTGATGCTTATAAAGTATCGTTTCTGTTGAAGATATCAATATTAAAAGAAATTCTTTCTCGTTTTAACATCTTCAAGTAGGGATGGTAAAGTGAAGGGATTAAAAAAAGTTATTTCTCATTTTGTTCACTTATTTATTTATTTAAAATCATTCTAAATTAAAAATAAACTAAAATTCATAAAAATAGTCAGCAAGTTATGGGGAGCCGACCATGTTCCATGTTCCGATGGGACGGGGTAAAGTAGGGTGGAAATGAAGCATTTTGCCATTCTAATTTTTAAGTTTTAAATTAAAGAGACTGGGGAAATATATTAATGCAAAGTATTGTCACCACTTACCAGTAAATAATAAAACTTTCATACATTAAACTCTTAATTAACATAATCCTAACATACTCATAAGGAGTCATATTAAATAAATAAATTCTTACTCTCTTAATTTTAATCAGCATTCTAAAAAGCTTGTCTAACCAGCGCCAAGACACCGCCTAAGCTCAAAGCTCGAGCAAAGCGTCGCTTTTTTTTTTCCCCATTTCCTAAATAGTTGAATTTTTTCCTTCCTTTCTTTCACATTTCCTAAGCGCTCTTTATTAATTTTTAAAAAAAAAAAATTCATTTTTTTACTTGAATTTAGGTTATTATTTTTTTAAAAAACAAAACTTTTCATTTAACTTTAATTTCAAGTTTTAAAAAATTTTGCCTATGTTTGACACCCTTTTTTTTTTCATTCTCATTCTTTTTCTCTTTCTTCATTTCAACCACACATTCTATTATTAAAATAATATTACACATAAAATCAAAAATTCTCATTACTTTTTAACCACATATTCTTCCATCAATCACTATTCAAAAATCAAATTTTCTCCCAAAATGGGTGTCAAACATAGGTTTACATAAGTTAAAAATGACTTTATCTAAATAGATAAATATGATTTAAGTTATGGTGCTATCTACATTATATAATTATGATCTTGAGACCCGTTATTTGTTGCAAACTCTAAAAACATGTATGAAGTTCATATAAATCTATTAAGTATGATTTGTCTAGTTGAAAATTTAAATTATGAAAAATATTGTAATTCTTGCATTTCGAAAATTGTATAATTGACCAATGGTGGCAATTATTAAGTAAATATAGTATTCTATAATTTTAGATGTTTAGCCCCCGTTTGGAAGAAATTAAATTAATTTTTTAGTAAATTTTGGTAAAAATGTGTAGTTGAAAAGTTGTGTGTCCCATGAGATATGTCGCTAAAATTAATTGTTAATCTTGACTTGAGATTTTAATTAAATTTTAATCTGAACCAAACAGGGGGCTTAATATGCATTATATTAATTATTAAATGATTAAAAATTAAAAATAATATTAAAATAAGAAAACACTTTTTAAAGCCTAAGATTCGCCTACATCACTTAACCTCGTAAAGCTTGAAACTTCTTTTCCACGTCCAGTCACACTTTACGCTTTTTGGAACACTGATTTTAATAACTACGTCGCCTAATCAACTCATTCTGCGAGAAAGAAAGTAACGACGTCTTTAAATTTATGATAAGGTGATTCCACGAGAGGTTATTGGTTTAAACTATGATTTATGCCCCAAGTACAGGGGCTCCCATTACAGGGGCCTTACAGGCCCCTCACTGTGCGGGGCCCCACCTGCAAATAAAAAAAAAAAAATTTGTGGCCCCCACCCCAAAATGTGTCTGGCCTGTAACCCTGTAACACCCCCCCACCCCTGTACTTCAAGCATCCCTCTTAAACTATTCGCCCAATACAATTGGAAAATATTCATATTTCAGTAGCATATATTTTATTTTAGTTTTAGTTTTAGGATGATCATCGATTTAAGAATATATTGTCATATTTGTGATTGAAAAGGATGCATAGCCATTAATTTCTGAAGTTAAAAAAAAAGAGTTAAATTTCTAATAATTTTTCATATTAATTCGTTATCATAAGTCATAACCATACAGCACACGAGCATTCAATTTTTTTTTGACTTTCTCTACTTGCCCCTCCGAGTTTGGACCTTTGGTCCGCTTAAATGTGCATTCAAACTATTTTACCTTCAATTTAGTAGGTCGGGAAAGGTCTTATATACGAAATTTGTAAATAAATTTTAATTAAATCCTTTTATATTGTGTAAAATTTATTTAAAAATTAAAATCATTAGAAAATGAACAGTTCGAACCTAGTGTAAATTGAGGGCCCACCAGATGGCATTTTTCCATTCTAACACGTAATTGGTAGTGAAGTTGAAACTTGAGAAGAAAAGTTGACTGACCAAAAGAAACATTTCAACCTTCATTCTCATGATCTTATCCTTGAATCTTTTAAAATAATAATGATTTGAGGTATAAAAATGAGATAATGACAAACTTGCGTTTCAAAATTGGGTCTTTGGGTGTGGTAGGTGGAATCATTATATGCATATTTACAATAGTTTCCTTAGTTATGTTACCAAGATTGTAGTGTATATATACATTATATTCATTTATACATGGGTTATGTTTGGTTGCAGGGATAGTGATAAATTGAGTGAAATAAATGAGAAATGAAAAATGGGAAGAAAATTTATATTTCTTTGTTTGGTTTTAGAAGAAATTCACTAGGTACGAAAGTGCGTAAAATAAAAATTCATAAGTCTAACATATCACAGAGATTTTGAGGGTGCGAAGAGTTAAGCGAGCTATATTGGAAGTAGTCTGCAATGGCCTACTACATGGGAAGCTCAAGGG
>CAIGRQ010329576.1:0-10805 GCA_903798375.1 Fraxinus sp. D2006-0159
TTTAAGTTAGAATTGAACCTTAACGACTGACTAAAAACTGTTAGAATTTGAGTTGAATAATTCTTTGACAGTTCTAAATATTGATTTTCTACAGAACTGCAAATCGACGTATATTTACTTCAATAAAGCAGTCTTGCATGTGCATGTGCCACCAGCAGAGAAAGACTGAGCCAGAATTTACTCCAAATGTAAAAGAAGAATTTCTGAAATATTGCGTAGAGCAAGTGAATAGTTACGCATTTGGTAGGAGTTGTATTGCTTTCTTGTGGTAGTTAAGATTATAGCATTCTTCAAAGTACGTTTACATGGACCCACAAACACACTACTCATTTTAGTTGGAATAATATTACACTTAACATAATTCTTGACACAATGATTGACATAATGTCATATGACATTTTATCGTTGGATGATACTCAATCAAAGCGTCACATCTTATGCATCACTCTGACGCTCCAGCCGGTGATGCATTTAATGTCCTTAGAGAGGCAGCCACCCTACACCCTGTGCTGACAAGATTTGACTTATCTTTCATTACAAATGTCACATCAATCATTCAAATAAGATTTTATCTACAGAAGATCCATTTCAGGTGTATGTTTTGGATTGAGCTTCGATGCTCGACTTTTGGGCTTCGAAAGTTAAGCTTATGAAGTTGGCCCTAGTCTCTTTGACTTTGGTCAAATGTTGGTGACGTTGGTTGTCCTTCCTTGAATAAGTTCCACGTGCCACGTGGGGTGTCTAAATATTATGATAACATTACTTTAATTTTCTAAGTATAGTATAAATATAAATAGAATAAAATAAAATAAAAAATAGATAAACTCTTTATTAAACTATTCTTTAATATTTGTTTATTTTGATTTTTAATTATTTGTCAATCATATTTGAAAAAAAAAATATTATTTAATAATTTTTTAAAATTTTATGCTGAGATTTATAATGGTGTTTTTTTTAAATAAAATCGTTCAATATAAATGAAAAGTATATCTTAAGAAATAAGAAAAGAAAAATATAAAGTTTAAAAATGATAATATAACCATTTAAAAATATAACAGAGGGGTAAAATGAGAAATGCATATTTTACTTTTAGTTGAGACTTGAGAGAGAATCAATTATAAAAAGTAAATTTCAAGTGAAATATTTGAAAAATGATGAAGTATCCCTATAGTTGTCCTCCGTTCTTTTACTAAAATAATGTTATATGTAAATTTATAAAATTTTTCTACTTTTTAACTATACATTCTTAAAAAAAATTATTATTTGCAAACTCTATTCCATAAAACTCTCTACCAAACAGGGTTGAAGTCTCCATGTCTATCATTAATATCATAATCGAGAGAGAAAATTGAGAAGAAGAGAATTGTATTCAATTCAACTTATGAAGAAAAGATTACAATAGTCATATAAATAAACAAATGAAATTGGCGCCAAAACTAACTAACTAATTAACATTCTAACCATCTAACTAACTACTAACGGAAATGAATTACAATTACATGAAAGCATAAAATGAAAAACAAGAAGAAAAAGAAAGCTGCAACATCTTGAATCTTTTAAAGCAATTCTAACATTCCCCCATCAAGATGTTAACAGACATCTTGGATAGCAATGACACGAGGGCTGAAGTTTGAAGAGGCTTGGTGAAGACATCAACGAGCTGATGTCTTGATCTGACTGGAAGAAGCTTGATAATCCCTGATGTAATTTTGTCTCGAATGAAATGGCAGTCTATTTCTACATGTTTAGTTCGTTCATGAAAGATAGGATTGTTGGCAATCTGAATGGCGGCCGATTGTCACAGAATAACACAGATGGTGAGTTGGCAAATGACTGAAAATCTTTCAACAATTGAGCTATCCAAATAAGCTCACTAATGGTTGAAGCAAGAGCTTGATATTCTGCTTCAGCAGATGAACGAGACACTGTGGTTTGTCTATTTGCCTTCCAAGAAACCAATGAATCTCCAAGGAAAATACAAAATCCTGTTGTGGATTTTCTAGTATCAACACACGAACCAGCATCAGAAAAAGCTTTTAACTTGATGGGAGAAGATAAAAAGGCTGGAAATAATAACCCTTGGCCAGGGTTGTTTTTCAAGTACCGTAGAAGATGGTGCACTGCCTTGATATGTGGCAAGCGAGGTTGAGACAGAAATTGGCTCAATTTGTGTACTATATAAGTGATGTCTGGTCTAGATATAGTCAAATAGATCAATTTTTCGACCAACTTTCTATAAGATGTTAAATCAGACAATAAATCTCCTTTGTGTATGCTAAGATATGTTTTTGGATCCATAGGAGTAGTAACCGGCTTTCAATCCAAATAACCTGCATCTTCTAACAACTGCAGGGTGTAGTGCCTTTGAGAAATCACTATTCCTGATTTGGAACGGGCAACTTCAATACCCAAGACATACTTCAAGCATCCTAGATCTTTCAGCTTAAAAAGTGAATGTAGAAATGATTTTAGAGAATCAATAACCTGTGAATTTGGGCCAGTGATGACAATGCCATCCACATATACTAGTAATGCCACAACATCATCATCTCAACCTTTTGTGAACAAAGAATAATCAGCATTCGACTGAATAAAGCCATACTGAATAAGTGCTTGAGAGAATTTAAAATTCCATTGTCGACTAGCTTGTTTAAGTCCATATATGGACTTATGTAGTTTACATACTACTTTCCGCTCATGCATGGCATCCTTTTAAACGTTATAGCCAGGAGAAAGGTCCATGTATACCCCCTCAAACAAATCACCATTTAAGAATGCGCTATTCACATCTAGCTGAGTTAGATTCCAGTTATGGCAAGCTGCAAGTGCAAGAAGAACCTTGGTAGTTACAATCTTTGCCACTGGAGAAAAGGTGTCAAAGTAATCAAGACCCTCTTGTTGGGTGTACCCATTTGCCAAGAGTCCAGCTTTATGTCTTTCAATTGTACCATATGATCTAAATTTTGTCTTGTATACCCATCTACACCCCACAGACTATTTGCCAGATTGTAGAGGTACAATTGACCATGTGTTGTTCTGTTCCATTGCATCAAGTTCTAACTTCATGGCATCACGCCACTCTGGACATTTGATAGCTTAATGATAAAAATTTGGCTCATGATTAGATGAAATGTTCAATACTAAATGTCTGGGTTAGGTGACAACTTATGGTATGATAAGAAGTGAGCAATGTTATGAGGTGATTGAGGGAAATTTTGAGGATTTTGAGAGATCAGATTACAATGGTAGTCTTGAAGGTATTTTGGGCACGAATGGCTCTATGTGACTTTCTAACATGTCTGGTAGGAATGGTTTGACTAGCTGATTCAATGTTTGAATGTTCATCGATAGGCTGGGACTCGTGAAATTCTATTTGGGATGATGTGTGAACATCAACAGATTGCACAGAGTCATAAAGTCCTAAATGAGGTGATGAATGATGGCTAATTGGTGAGTTATGATCATTGACGAGTGGATTAAGATCAAGAATGTAATCAACTAGTTCTGAATTGGCTTGAATATTAGAAAGCTGTGAACTAGATAATGATGAATTTGGTTTGGTAGTACAAGGTCAGGAAAAGGATCAATAAGATGATCAGGGCTATGTACTGTATGAAAGGGAAATATATTTTCATGGAATATAACATCTCTAGACATAAAGATTTGTTTGAAGGCTACATCATAAAGTGTGTAGCCTTTAACTCCTGGTGGATATCCGAGAAACACACATAGCCTAGCTCTTGGCTGGAACTTGCTTCCATGAGCAGATAAGGTGGAAGAGAAAGCCACACAACCAAAGGCTCTTAAGGATAGAATAGTCTTTTGGTTTATTGTATAGCAATTCATAAAGAGTTCTATGTTTTAAAAGAGGCGATGGGGTTCTATTTACAAAGAAAGTGGTTGTTAATATATATTCAGTCCAGAACTTGATTGGAACTCTTGATTGAAAGTATAAAGCCCTTGCAACATTCAAAAGGTGTTGATACTTACGTCCTACAATAGAATTTTGCTGTGGCCTCTCAACACAACTAAATTGATGCAAAGTGTCCCTTTCTGCCAAAAAAAAAATTGTGAGTGCCAATTCAGGGGCATTGTCTGATCTTAATACCTTGATTTTGATATTAAAATGTGTTGCCACCATATTAAAGAACTTTGGAATGACATTGCTTACATTTGACTTGTGTTTCAACATATAAATCCATGTGAATCTAGAAGAATCATTAACCAAGGTTAAGAAAAATATGTAACCTGTGTGTGATACAACATGATATGGCCCCCAAATATCAGCATGATAAGTTCAAAGGGATGATCAAAAACACGGTTATTTGATATAAAGGATAGTCTCCTCTATTTAGCAAGTGGACAAATGTAACATGGTATATTCTTATTGAATTTAGTAACATCACAAAGTAAATGATCTTTCCACCAGTCCAATATTTTCAAAGAAAGATGGCCCAACCTATTGTGCCAAACCTGCACAGATACATGGTTTACTTATGCATTTGAAACAAAATTTAAAGTTTTAATGTCAAGACCATATAAGTTTTGCACACGGTCAACCCTGTCAATCATATTCTTGATTTTGAATTCTTGAATAAGGAAGTGGTCAAAGAAGTTAATAGTGAGTTTTGATTCAAGTGTCAAAGCACTAACAGAGATCGAGTTGAATTCGAACTGAGGCACAAACAAGACATCATGCAGTATAATATTTGGACTCAGTTTAACATCACCACACATCTTAACCGATATCTGTGTGTGGTTTGGCAATGTAACATTCGAATTCTCATTGATGTGAACGTTGCTGCAGTAGAACATATATGTTTAGTAGCTCCCGAATCGACCAACCAAACATCATTGAATGATAGAGTAGGTTCTACTGAGATAGAGTAACATTTACTTGCAGTATATGAGTTAAGGTTGCTATCATGTGCATCATTAGAATTGATGTTGGTATCTGTGGCCAAGTGACTAGACAACAGTGCCATTAGCTACTGGTATTGATTAGGATTCAAATTTTGGACAAAGTTTCCCAACACCTGATTGCTGTTTTTTCTTATCTTCCTTCTGTCCATCAGTAGAAGAATGAGTAGAAACATAGATCTGATTCACATTGTTTGGTCCAGAGGGATCCCTTGGCCTCATCCTAAAACTAAGAGGGTATCCATGAATTTTGTAGCACTTGTCAATCGAGTGCCCATGAATTTTACAGTATGAGCAATAAGCTCCGTCCTTCTTGAAGTTTCTAGAAACTCCATACCTCACGTTATTGCCATAATTGGCAGATCCAGCTATTGATCTGCTGTTATCAGTAGCTCCATATCTCATATTAGTACTATAGTTAGCAGATCCGATTGTTGATCTGTTGTTATCAGCCTTCAGTGCAAATGCAATAGCATTACTTGAACCATCTCCAGCATCAACATGTGTTATCTTCCTTTGATTTTCCTCTTGAGTTATCAATGCAAAAATCTTATTGATTGGAGGCAATGGATTAGAAAGTAAAATATGTCCTCTAATTTGAGAAAAAGAGTCATTTATTCCCATGAGAAAAGACATTATGTATTCCATCTGATAGTGCTCGTTTAGCTCCTTCACACCTTCACAAGTGCACTTCCCACAACTGCAATTGCAGTAATAATTACTCAATTCTTCCCAGATCGTCTTGAGTTTAGTGAAGTACAGGCTCATAGAATCATGATTCTGAGATAAATTCATTAATTTCTTCCTTAATTGAAAGATACAAGGTCCATTTTTTTGCTGGAACATATCCTTCAAATCATTCCATATTTCACATGCGAAAGTTGCATAGATAACACTAGCTAAGATGTCTTTCGAAATAGAGTTTTGGATCCATGAGATAACTATATTGTTGTTTCTAATGCACGAGCCAATCAATTCAACATCAGTACCTTCTGGTTTCGGTATACTTCCATCAATGAATCCAATCTTGTTCTTCATTGATAGTGCAATTATCATTGCACGCCTCCAAGAGGCATAGTTTTCTCCCATGAGTTATTGTGATACAAGTATTAACCCTGGGCAATGGTGAAGGAAAAAAGGACTCGAGGGATCATCAATGGCATATCTACTTTTGTCTGATCCCACTGGTTCCATCAGTGTAAATTAATTATAATAGAAGAAGAAATGCACAGAACGGAAATAAGATTGAAGTATTGCTTTGATACCATATCAGAATCGAGAGAGAAAATGGAGAAGAAGAGAATTGTACTCAATTCAACATTTGAAGAAAAGATTACAATAGCCATATAAATAAACAAATGAAATTGGCACCAAAACTAACTAACTAATTAACATTCTAACCATCTAACTAACTACTAGCAGAAATGAATTACAATTACATGAAAGCATAAAATGAAAAACAAGAAGAAAAAGAAAGCTGCAGCATCATCTCGAAGCATCTTGAATCTTTTAAAGCAATTCTAACAATTAATCTATTGTATAGCTTAGGATCAGCAATGAATGATCTTGAACGCTGCCATGTCCCTAACATAATGAACGCATGGAGAACAAATGATTAGTTGAAGGAATATTTAACAGTTTCTATCTAATAACCCCTAAATTAAATGTTTGGAGATTAAAAAAGAATAAATTGATATTAAATATTACCAATGATGCTAGCCAGCTAGCTAACATTACTCATCGGAAAATAAAAAATAATGGAAATCCACATGCTATAAATCACAAAGTTTGATGAACACGATCACCAATTTCCCCTTATTAAATTAATTAGTAGATGTGACAAGATTCCATCTAAAACAAGATGATAAGATCAAATGGCATAAAACAATATAAATTGTTTCAAAGTTTTCAAGGGAATCCACAATTCTACGAGAATCAAATGTAATGCTCCAGCTCTCTATATAAGAACCCTTATCCTTCTTGATTAATCCACACAAGTCACAAATCACAAATCACACCCTTAATTTCCATTTTCATTCAACCACAATAATTATGTGCTCTTCAGTATCAAGAAAGGATCTATCTAGTATTTCAGAAACTGAAAACAAGAAAGAAGATGACATTGAGGAAGAAGAAAATGAAAACCCTAGCATCACCACTCATTTGTACTTGAAACCGTGCCACACACTTGATACACTTGACAAGAATGTCGTTCTCCGTCGCATTCGCCAACACCGCAAGCGTGTCAACAAGGTTAAGTCTGCCGTCCAAGGTCTTTTCAGCTCTCCCTTAGCTTCAAACACCAATAAGACTCCAAGCCCACAAATCAAATGGGTCGACGATCCTTTTGGTTCACTCTAGATCGAACATTACCCCCAAGACATTTTTTCTACCCCTTCTTACCTTGAAAAAGATGTACAACTTATTTTATGGAATTATCATTTGATTTATGGAGTGTGTCTTGTATCATGTAGATATATTTTTAATTTTTTAGTCATGTGCATGTATGATACTAATTAGGGATATATAGACTATGCTTTTGAGTTGTAGATTAAGATCATGTTGCTCGTAAATCCAAAAATTTTCTCTGCTCGTTAACTGCACATTCTCCAAAAAAATTATCGTTCAAAATTCTATTTTATCCAAATAATGATTGTCAAACATGGGCTAAATGATATAGTTTGAACCCTTTTCATGTTACAGTGATGTTATGTTTCATGTTCTAGTTTGATAACGCGAAATGAAATAATTAATATGTTTGCTAATTAATTTGCTTGAATTGATTTGCAATAATAATATATATTATAACTGGTTTCTGACCCCTCTTAATTTCAAAATTTCCAAGTGAAAAAGCCACTTTTGGAAAGCCTTATCTCTTATGGAATTTTACTTTTTTTGACTATATAATCTTTTACTATATGCTGAAAATGGAATTTCACTTTTTTGACTACTTTTTTTGAAGTTAGCATTTCATGATAATTCATGATCAAGCTAGCTACTTCCATTTGAGTTCAATTAGACAAGGAAAAGGGAATGTAGGTATGGGAAGGTTTGTAAATTAATGCTGCATAATCCTTATGTTGAAAGACATCGAGTACGAATTTTCAAATTTTTTTTTTCCTTCTAATCATTCATATCGACACAAAGCATGCAAAACAAAAAGAGGAATACAGTTTGTCCAGCAAAATATTTGTCTGATATAATTCTATAAAGGCAATAGCAGTATAATTCTATATGCTGCCTTTTATATTTAAAAAAATTCTATAATTCTAATTATATACGATTTGCTATTTGCCCGATCATTATCCATAATATAAAATTCTGGTGAATTCACCAAATTTGAAATTTGTTAATGAATTTGAAACAAAATAAATTTTGGTGATTTAAATGAAACTTTATCAAAAGTTAGGATCCAATACTTTTTATCCATTTGTATTATGGAATGGTGTCCCGAATATCATTACAAATCTTACTTTCTTCGAGTGTGCAACATTTTAGAAAATTAGTCAACGTTGAACGTGCATTGTACGTTATTATAAAATACATTGTAAGTGTTGTAAAAATAATATTTGAATACGCATGAAAATTAATTGATTTAGAATTAATATATATCAGGAATATATACGTGACAATGAATGTTAAATCATTTATTTAATTTTCAATTAAGAAAAAGTGAATGTTAATTAGCATATATGGACGTGAATAATGAAATGCATTTTTGAATGTGAAATTCTAATTAACTTATAATTTGAATTGATAACACTAAAATGTATAAATAAAGATGAATGTTAATTAAATAAATGTGAATGTTAATTAATTAATTAATAATAGGAAATTTATACATTAATGAAATCACACAAGTGAAATGATATATCAAATGTATGTGTACATTGAAAGTAACTAAATGGTTAAATGAATTAAATACATATTGAAAAACGAAAAAAAATAAGATAATATATATTGAAATAATTGAATTATAGTAAAATTAGAATCGTCAAAAAAAATAATTATCATTTAATGCGATATTTAATATATTATAGATATATTCAAATTTATAATTTATGTAGAAAGGTAGCATAAAAATACAAGTGAAATAATATAAAAAGAGAATCAACAAAATTTTATTTAAAAAATCAAGTTTTGATTATAGTGAGTACAGAAAATCGAATAAAATGAAAAACATTAATAAAAATCATAGTCACCCATAAATAAAAAGTAAAATTCTCTATTAGTGAAAATTTATTTTCAAGCTAATTAAAATATGAAATTGAAAAACTCACCGCCCTGACATATCAGGCGTGCTAAAATGAACAAAATCATTGAGAATGTAATATATTTTTGACTTTTTAGTGGTCAAAGATTTGAAAAATGTTACGTCTTGGGACAATTATGACAATATAGAAATATGATATCTTGAAAAATGAGGTAGTCCAAGACAAAGCAATGCAAATGGAAACAAAAAGAAGAGTACAACCAAATTTTCTACATACACACATTTGCCTATCAAATTTAAAATAAAATTTGGTATATTACAAGACTTTGGTAGTAAATTTAATGTTGACTATATGCAGGGGCGGACTCAGCATTGGAATTTAGCCAGGGCAGACGTTAACAGATCAATGTCAACAATCAGCGATCATAAGGGTGATGTCGTTTATTAATAGTTAAAACTTAATATATATTATTATGTTAGTAATAATATCAAACTCAACAAGTGTCATAATGATAAAGAATCCAATAATTTTTAAGGATAGTCATAGATTCGATTCCCCCCTCTCCATTGCCATTGATTTTGATAAAAATTGTAAAATGATAAAAATTGAAGAACTAAAAATATATGAATTACAAGTTATGGAATCGAACCAAAGACATCTTATAAGAATTGCAAGCTCTAGTCAGCTCAACTAAAGGAATAGTTTGAAAATGAAATGAAATAACAATTATATTAGCTAAAAAATTTATTTATTGTAAAATAAAAAAGTTTTCGACGGATCCAGCATGGGCGGTCGCGTGGGCTGGCCGGGTGTTGGATCTGCCCCTGACTATATGAGTTAGTTTTTATATTTTACCCACCAAATTTTCTACATACAAACATCTGCCTACTATTTTTTATTTCATGTTAACTAATGACACATTTTGCTAAAAACTTTACTAATATAACATTATAATTTTTTGTGCATACTAAAACACATCCTAATTTTAAATTATGTAGCGCTTTACATTTTTAACTATTTTATGGTTTTTAAAAATTTAAATTAATAAAATAAAAATATGAACATTTTTGTGCTTATCACTGCAATTTAGAATTGTTCGATATCAAACCGGGGGGTTTTTAGTAAAATTTTGATTCAAAGATTATTTCTGGTCGGTAACGTTGGTGCAAATATTTATATTCGATTTTAATTTTTTTTACGTGCAAACAAACTCGCAAAAACTGAAGTAAAAAAACAAGAAAGGTAGATAGAAAAAATGTTTTTGAACTATGTTTGAAACTTAGACCAGTCGCAAACAATGCAAAATTTGTTGCAAAGTGCAAGAAGTGTAGGATGTAATTGAACGAGGGTTAATTTCACATACAATCAATGAATTTACCTGAAAATTAAAAAACGACCACTAAAGTTTAAAAATTGCAGAAACAGTCACTGAAATTTCATGTGCTTCCACAAACAATCATTGAAATTTTAATTTGTTTCACAAACGGTTACTGAAATTTACCGTTATGATTTTAATTCAAACTTAAAGGACCAAAACGTGTGGACATAGAAACTTGACCACCTCAAATACAAATTTCTTACTATTAAGTGCCACCTTTGGAGTAAATTAGATGGAAATTATAAAACTGATATTTTAATTCTCGTCTGCCTATATACGTACAAGACTATAAA
>CAIGRQ010329592.1:0-13427 GCA_903798375.1 Fraxinus sp. D2006-0159
TAACAGTCATGCCAAACAATAAAATTGAATTGAATTTCTAGTTCAATATAAGATATAATTCAAATTTAATTTTGAAAAATATGATAAACATTATATAATCATATATCATTTAAATATCTAACTAATCAATATCCTCCTGACATTAGTTTATATGTTTTCCTTCGGGGATAAACGTAAATTTAAAATGATTCATTCTTTAAAAAATGTGATACTTCGAGATCACGTTGTATTTATATTTTTATTATTGTTTCTTCAAAAATAGTATGTCAATATTCATCTAACATATTGAAAATTATAATTTATACTTTTTAGGAGTAATCAAATATTATTATAATAAATTATAAAACGAATAATTCATCAAAAGTAAAAATATAATTACGTTAGATTGTATTTAATTATGCTTTTCGAGAGCAAGTAATATATTTTTGAAATATTAATTAAAATGTTTGTGCTACTTTTGGAGCAACAAATAATGTAAATATAATATTCATTTTACAATATTAAGATTATTTCCTTTAAAAAACAATATACAATATTATTTCAAAATATTGATGAAAATTATTTCCTTTTAGGAATAATATATAATATTCTTTTGGAATATTACTGTAAATAATTTGATTTCATTATTGATTAACCAATAGATGCATAAACAATGTCATCATTGAATTTACATAAAATTCACACAAACAGGATATAAAAATAGGATATGAATACAGATACGATATACATACAAAATAATCATGATTGATTAGTACATGTATTAGTAAAATAGTCATTATACATACAATAAAATAAACACTAGAACGACTATGCATAAATAATCTATCTATGTGTTTGCTTAATTCCATAAACCAATACAAAAACATTAATTGGATGTGTGAATTGATATAAAAATAAATAAAATTCACACGTCACCAAATTAATTTTGGTACATGCTATAGATGATTATACTTATAAAAATCATTACCTTCTAACTAATTTACTTTTACTTTTGGAGATTCGTGCTGAAAAGTGTTATAAACTAGAGAAAAAAAAAGAAAAAAAAGTCAATATACTTATGTATTTTATCGAGAATCAAAACCTGTATTTATAGAGTTCAAAATGAGAGGTACAATTGAAATGAAATAAATTCTCTAAAATAGATAGGATTTATCTATGCATGACGATAAGACAACGTAATCATCAATATCGATCTTATAGTTTTGCAACATATTTATTATTATTTATATATTTAGTGAGATTCACAATTATTTCTGTTTACTAGTGGGAAGAATGTGCGTTGCACGTTAGTTGGTTGTTTTTAAAAAATAAGAATATATGAATTTTAAAGAAATTTATATGTAGACGTGAAAGATATTTATAATCCGATCAAAAAAAAAGAAAGAATGTGTTGTTTATAAAGAATAAATGATTGAAGCAAGAACTAAAAGAAATTAATGAATAAACAATTGATTATCGCGTAATAAGAAGCAATATATTAAATTTAATAAGAAACACAGGCAAGGCAATACTGAGTTAGTTTTTATTTACATACTGGGCTAGTTGTTATTTACATACTGAGTTAGTTGTTATTCAGCAAAACTTCTTTCAATAGAAAACTTGAAACTTACAACGAAAGTTACACAAATAAACAAAAACGAAGTTAGAAACAAAAGGGGAAATTATTCACCATAAACAACCAATATATATTAACTCAAATTTTAAAAAAAGACAGACAACAAGTCTCATATCAAAGCTTCTTAATCAGACCTTAAGCTAACTAAAAACTGCAAATTAGAAATTTAGTCTCCATGTATATAATGTTGCACGAAACTACAAAAGAAAAGTTGAAAAATAAGTAGAAAGTTTAAGCAATTATTTTCGAACCTCAAAAAAGGGGAAAAAAAGGAACTCCGTTTAGTGGCAACCAGTGCTCGAAGATATTCTGCAACTCCCATGTTGTTTACAACATGAGCTTTTTGTTAAAAAAGTGGTGACAATGTTGAGTTCTTTTGTTTTAAATCAAATATCATATAATTTGTTTGAGTTCATAACTTTAAATGTCAATAGTGTCTCCGTGCACGCACTGAGACTCCGTGTACGCACAGGGACGCACACGAGAGTCTCCATGCGCACATGGAGACATCTCGGTGCATCGTAGAGATTTTTTTTTTAATAGTGAAGGAAATATTAGGTTGGGTAAACAATAAATGTTAAAGATTTCCCACATGTAGCACAAGATTTTTGTACTCAATCTCCATTATCACAGGGCAAATGCTAATGTACAATAGAAGATGCCAGTGGAATCTTAATTGCATGCGATTGGCAGCCTCCCAGAGACATTGTTGAAGTGTAATGCTTAGACTTTAATGAAGCATTCTAAATTAGTAAGTGCATATATCATGCCTAACTATATCACTTTTAATCATTCATGCATGGTAATAGTTATTTTTCAATCCTCAGGGAAGTGATCCAAACCTTGATGAATTCATTCAAATTGATCCTAAGGAGCACGTAAATATAAAATAACTAAGAAAAATAACAAAAAACAGAATAAAAAAATACACAAATTGTTCCAAGAAGTAGGTGCAGGGAGCTCCATCGACACCTGAGCCTTGACCATTTTTATTACATGCAAATCAACAACAAAATCACCTCTCAAAATACAACAACACGAAGACCAATGTACAATAAATTCAAGCAAATAAATTAGAATAGGTTGCTATGGGTATGTCTTAGAGGCTCCGACATATGTGTGAAGGAAATAAGAGAAAATGAATAGGAGAGTTTTTGAGTTAAGGTGTGAAAATGGATGAGGCGATGGTTGTGTGTGGAAAGAAAAAATAGTGAAAATGGAGATGGGTGATGTGTGAAGAGGGAAAAGAAAAGAAAAAAAAGATGTTGACAGTCTCCGTGCGGGGTGTCTCCATGTGCGCACGAAGATATGATGTCTCCGTGTGGCATGGAGACACGACCCGTGTCTCCGTGCTTAACATAGATTTTTTTTTTAATTATATATCATACACGTTTTCCTTAGCAAAAACCTCCATTCTTTATCACATATAAAATTTAAACAACCATTTTTCAAAAGAAACAATCACAGTCAGAAGTTAAACAAGAAAATCAAGATAACAGTTGAGCTAAGTCATGCAAACGTCAGAGCTCACACAGAACAGAAGCAATTATGGGTGCTGACATGGAGCCAATAATCATCTTGAGGCACCACTATTTCACTACTATCATCTAATTCCTCCGTGTAACTTGAAGAAAGCACAAAAAAAAGAGCAAAAATGAAGTTAATATTTTATTAAAATAGAAATAAAAAAAAATCAAATTTGAGAAACTCCCACACAACAGAATCCCGTTTTGGGATTATAGATGGAGAAGAGCTTTCTTCTGAACTCCAAGTCAGCTAGGGGGATCCGAACCCATACCCAGGTCTGGCACCCGAATTTTTTACTCTTGGAGTTGAGAATCGTCCCAGCAATACTCGATACAAGAAGGATCGAGTTCCGGTCGGCAACATCATCAGAGTCGGAGCTCCGAATTCCAGCGAAAAAGCACCAAAAGTCCCGGAGCATTCTGGTAAGGTAGAGTATTTCGGGTTCGGTTCTTGCAATGAACAGTTTATGAAGGAAATCGCGGAAGTGGACAATCTTATGATACGGACAGACTTGGAGTGTGTTTGGGAGAGATTAAAATCAGATTAAAATTGAAAAATCAGTCGTTATTATTGACTTTTATTAGACGAGTAGGACCCAATAACAACTATATTTTCAATTTTAATTGGATTAAAATCAATACCGAACAAGCCCTTGGAATGGAACGGAGGAGTAAAGATATATGGTTGATTGAGTGGAAAAATGGAGAAGACGGAGTGGTTGATAGCGAAAAAAATGAATTACGACGATGGAAAATCGCAACACGTGACGTGTCCTTTCTTTTCCTCTTTTATATTGTAGTGATAAATCATCATTTACAAGTCATTTATTTCTTTTATACAAATTCCCTTGGACTCTTTTTAAAATCAATTCTATGACAATTAATTAAGAAAATTATTCAAATTTTAGCTTCTGTTTGGGTTCCATTAAAATTATTATTTTTTCGTTCTCTTTTTATCAACCACATATTTTTTATTAAAATAATATTACACGTAAATTCAATATTTACTTCTCTTTTAACTACACATTCTCTAAAAAAATATTACTCCAATATACAATTTATATGAATGTATAAGCACAAGATACAATTTAGGGATGGGAACGGGACGGGTCGGCCAATCCCACCCCCGTCCCGTCGGGTATTTTTATTACCTTACCTCATACTTATACCCGATTAAAGCGGGAAGGGGCAGAATCGGGGCAGGGCGGGGCGCCCCATTCATTTTTTTCTTTTTCTTTTTTATTTTTTTTACGTCTTTAGTTAGTAAATATAAGCAACTTACGTCCTCTTTAAAATGATGATAAATTTATTATTTTTGTTTAATAAAAAAACTTAAATTTGAAATTAATTTTAAACGGGGCGGAGACTATGTTTTCCGTACCCGCCCCGTACCCTCTTCGAGGTAATGATCTTCGCCCCATCCCCATCCCGTGTACCCAGTTAGATGGGTAATCCCCCCATTTGGGGCGGGGCCCATGGGCATCGGGTTGAGCGGGTTTTATTGCCATCCATAATACAATTCATCCTTGACCTTTGGATGTTTTATGCGCCGTTCGAACTAGTCATGTCAACGAGTCGAGTCACGAGTAGAAACTCAAAGCTCGGGCTCGGGCTCAGCCCCGTGCAAAGCAGGTCCGAGCTTTTTTGGATTCGAGCCGAGTCGAACAAAAGTTCGACCAAAAAAATGAGGCTCGGCCGAGTCGAGGCCGCTCTTTTTTTTTTAAAACTTGTTATAAATCTATAATTTTTTATAATGTATTTAAAATTTGTGTAATTTATACGTGTTATAAATAATAATTAAATATTAATATATAAAAAAATACATTTGTGTTTGGTGCATATTAAAATGAGAGAATGCATTTTTTTGAAGTGATGAAATGAAGAATATGTGGTTGAAAAAAAAGGAGAAGTTATTGATGTGATATAAAATATTATTTTATTGAAGAATGTGTGGTTGAAAATGAGTAGAAGAATGAGAATAAAAAAATAACGTGAGTCAAACGGGCTTAAACTTAATTTTTTTATTACTCAGTCACGGAACGGGCCGGGCCTCGAACCCCACTGAATACAATCGGTTATATACATTCATGTAAACGCTAAGACACTCCAGTTCTCTCCACTATTTACTCGCCGTTCGTCGTCAAGGAGTCTCTTCTAATGGAAGACAATAATCCCCCTGCCGCCGCCGCCGCCGCCGCCGCCACCGCCACCGCCACCACGGAACCGAAGCCTTTCCAATCAAAAAGTTGGGCCGACGTAGCTGATGAGCCCGATCCGGAGCAAGAGGAAGCCGAGACCTCGGATGAAAAATCCGACCTCCAGTTGGATTCACTTTCCATCGACGAGTCCAAGAGAGTCAACACTAACCTCACCGATCCTGATGATTCCAGAATTGAAGCTGTATGACCTCTCTTTTACTGTGCAATGATTATTAACATATTTATATGATTGCGGATCTGCTTTCTAGGTTATCCTTAGCTCTTTTTTCAGAAATTAAAGATTTTGAGTAGAATTTCGACTATTTACAATCTGTTAGTTTAGAGTTTTATAAAGATTGGTATTCTGAGTTGATATCTGAATTTAATTAACTTTATGCATTTGTAAAATATTGCAAGGGATCTATCTTTTTGAATTTTTTGGTTCAATATTAGTGAAATTATGTGTTAACTTGGAATTTGTTGACCTCGGTATTGCATGGTGATGTAACCAACTGATCCGGCTTCACTCACGTCCACGTGGTCTAGCTCTTGCACACTTGGACAAACCATTAGAAGATGTGGTCTTCTCCAGCAGTGGGGAGCATCACGAATTGAACCTCAATCCGCAACCTCCAGCTTCACAGCTCAACTATGGAACTCTACCCAGCTGAATCAATTGAACTTGTAACCAAAATTAAAAGTAAAACAGAATTGGGGAGGGTGAAATGGATGAAAATAAGTAGAATGGGAGGTGAGAACTGAATTGAATCTCTTTAATTTGCAACTGAAAATTCAGAAAATGACAACTGATTTCCACCACGCATCTGTTCAGTACAAGTAAAGTTGGATTTTTGAAGCCAAGAAAAACATAAAACATTTCTTCAATTCCTATTACAATTTATTTAATTGAACAAAAGCAAAATGGTGCCATTTTCTCTTAAACCAAATGTTGTCGTTTTGGATTTGAATTTCAGTAACTGCTGTTAATTCCTTCTTCTTCCTCCACTTCTGATTTCCTGCCTTTCTTTCCATGGCTGGTTCTTCTTCCCCCTTTTCCCCAATTGCTCCTCCCGTGACAACCCTCCCTCTCACCTTGATTTTGTCCCCAAGATCTGTAGACAGCCCAAGATCTGTAGACAGAGAAATGGTATTTGACCCAATTAGCAATTCCCAAGATGCGTCCTCTGGAAGTTTATCAGACCAATGAATGAACATTGTTCAGCCAAATGATTCCTGCATTTCACCCAATGAGATTCCAAAATGGAGAGTGTGTAACGATTGATCTAATCTCTCCTTTTAGACCACTAGTGAACACAGAAATATAGTAGGATTTAGGGACATGAGGTAATGCGAGCATCCCTGTGATTTCAATTCCTCGAACTTCTGATATTCCTCTATAGTTCCAAGTTGCTTGATCTTATTGAAGCTTTTTGCTACTTCTTCTCCCGTCGTTTCCGCAAATCTCCTACAAAGTTCCTTTGAAAATAGATTCCAACTAGCTCCTGGGTGATTGGCTATGAATCCATCAAACCAGATGTCGACCTTCCCTTTCAAGTACATTTCTGCAACCCCTACTCGGAGTTCATCTGGTATTTGGTGTTGTTGAAAACATTTCCTGGCCTTTCTCAACCATTCCCTAGGACCTTCTCCCCTAAAATGAGGGAAATCGATCTTAGGTAGCCCAGTATTTCCCTTTAATTCACCTCTGGTGATAACACTAGTCTCATTACTACTGGCTCCTGTTGTAGAAGTCACACTTCCAGGTTTCAATTCAACTATAGATTCCACTATTCCCTTGTTCTTCTGAATAGTTTTCAAATCAGCAAAGATTTGAGCCATAAATGCAACCACCTTCTCATACTTTTGGTTCAATTCCAGTACAGCATCTTCTATTTTCTCCTGCCTACTACCCAGTACTTGAAGAGTTTGGTCAGTGGATACAAAGTTTATTCTCCAGTCTGCTAGTAACCGCTTTAAAAGCTGTACCCAAATATGCCACTTTGAGATATAGAGGGTATTTGATGGAGATTAAAATTAGATTTTTAATAAATTGTGATAGAAGTTGTTGAAATGTGTGGTTGAAAAGTTGTGGGACTAAGGAAAGATGTGGTTAATATTGATTGTTTGACTTTAACTTAAATTAAAATATGATTTTAATCCGTACCAAACAAGGCTATAATTTTTTCAAATGTTCATCAATTACTTTCGATCTTGTATCCATCTCTAACAATTACCCAATAATATACGCTCGTTCTAATACCAATTTGTCACGTATTGAACCTCAATTTGCAATCTCTAGCTTCACAGCTCAACTACGGAACTCTACCCAGCTGAATCAACTGAACTTTTAACCAAAACTGAAAGTAACTGAATTGAAAATAATGAGAATAAGAAGAATGGAAGGTGAGAACTGAATTGAATCTCTTCAATTAGCAACTGAAAATTCAGAAAATGACAAGTGTTTTCCACCTTGCACATGGCTGTATGCCTGTATCTATATCTGTTCAGTACAAGTAAAGTCGGATTTTTGAAGCCAAGAAAAACATAAAACGTTTCTTCAATATCTATTACAACTTATTTAATTAAACTAAAGCAAAACGTGCCGCTTTCTCTTAAACCAAATGCTGTCGTTTTGGATTTGAATTTCAGTTACTGCTGTCGTTTTGGTTGTAGGTTTACTTCTTTCAGAAACTTTTCTAACCTTTTTGGTTCTTCCGCAGTTCACTGTTGGTTGTCAGTTAATTTTCATATTTATATATACTAGTCTATGACAAAAATGTTGCTCATTTGGACCATTTGTGGTATGCTTATTTGGGGTATTGATATTAAAAATGTAGGTTACATCTGGTGACACTCCATATACATCAGCTAAGAGATTTGAGGATTTAAATCTGTCACCTGAATTATTGAAGGGTCTGTATATTGAGATGAAGTTTGAGAGGCCTAGTAAGATTCAGACTATTAGTTTGCCAATGATTCTAACTCCTCCATACAAGAATTTGATAGCTCAGGCTCACAATGGCTCTGGGAAGACCACATGTTTTGTGCTTGGTATGTTGAGCCGTGTCGATCCAAACCTCAAGGCTCCCCAGGCACTTTGTATCTGCCCCACCAGAGAATTGGCCATTCAGGTTTGTTGATTGTCATTTTTGGTAATATTGTTCATATTTACTGCTTGCTTTGGTACTTGGAAGGAGGGGGTGGGCATGAGAAGTAGGGATCACATGTACTTGAACATATGTTTGAATACATTTGCAGTTATTTATATTTGACATTCAAACCACTAGAAGTAGTATTTTTTTTGGTCTGCCATTCTTGTTATATCGATTTAAGTTGATAACAAACTGATAGTCACAGGCAAAAATTGCTGTTAAGTCTTGAGGGTTCTATTAGAATTTGAGTGTCTACGTAAATTCAAGGAAATGGGAGGTTACCAATTTCAGTTCCATCAAAAGTTCTAAACTTGAGTCACAGTGTATGGTTCTAATAAATAGGTGCATGCATTCTGGTTGCTGTGTGAAGCTTTATTATGAATGTAACTCGTGAGTATTCTTAGTCTGATTATGAAACTGAATGAATTTTGCAGAATATGGAAGTGCTCCTCAAGATGGGGAAATACACTGGGATAACTTCAGAATTAGCAATACCATCAGATTCTGCAAACTACATACCAATTCATAAGAGGCCACCAATTACAGCACAAGTAATTATTGGCACCCCTGGTACGATAAGTAAGTGGGTAGTAGCAAAGAAACTGGGAGTGAGTCAAATGAAGATTCTTGTTTTTGATGAGGCAGATCACATGTTGGCTGAGGTAATTAACGTTTCGCTATGGGGATAAATTTACTCCCACCTATACGTACGATTACTCAATTTCTTGTGTTTGCTGCTTTGTTGGTTGGCTTTATTGAGTTCTTCTCAGTAATGTCTTTAAACTGCTGCTTGCTCTTGTTCATCACCTCTTACAGACCTTTTGATTCTTTTAACTCTAATGTTAGATCAATGAACAAGAAACTTACTTGGTGGTGTTGAATTTTTTTAATTGTTGATTAGCACCAACATATACTTGCAAGATCCTCTCCATACACATTGTTCTTGCTTGCTTTGAGGAACTGGAGGTTGAAAAATTAATACGGTCAGCTATCATTTTGTAGAAAAAGAAAAAGAAAGCCAGAAGACGAACTTAATTTGATTGCTCATGCTTAAGGTCCTCATTTTTCTTCATATTTGATCCATGGAAGATCTCTCTCTCTCTCTCCTGCTGTTTCATTTTTTTTAATACGAATTGTATTGTATTCTTGAATTGACTGTATTATGTTTCAACTTTGGATGGTCAGAAGGATTTATTATCCTCTTAACGTTGAAGATGTTCATCTGTTAAACTCTAATATTGGTGTACTAATCACAATCCTTGCTGTATCGTGGCACATGGAATACTTCTTATGTGGCAGTTCATGTTAAGACTCCTTGTGATAACATGCAGTGGGAGGATTATAAAGAACAACAACCTATGTCTTATGTCCATTAGATAGAGGATTATGACTTCAACATTTTTATTTTGCTTAGAATTACTATATATTTGATACCAATGAAAGTCATGTACTCCAGTTAGTTGAATATGTTATTTTCTAATTTTCTTATGGTTGAGAAATAGATGGCAGTCTATAGAAGATCTGTGTTATTCATGATTTTACTGATTGGGTGATTTTTTGGTATATGTAGAGTGGCTTTCAAGATGAGTCGGTGAAGATAATGAAGGCAATTCAAAAAGGCAGTTCCAATTGCCAGGTTGGCTAATTTACTGGATTTTTTTAACCATTTCTATGCAGAAATGTGCCATGATCTCCTGCTTTTATGTTCATTGCTTCTGAACATGTATTGTCTACTTCTTGATGACCTGATCATTGATGAAAAGATCAGCTCTTTTTTGTTCTGCCTCCTCCAGTGTTAACTTCTTTGAATCGCAATAATAACCTTATTCAGATGCAATTCTGTCTGCATTGAGACCACCTTCTGTATATAACTATATATCATTATATATTTGTGTGATTAGTGTACAGCTGAACTGGAATTAACAACTTGCCTATTACGAGCTTCTAGCTGGTGGCTTTACCATTATAAATGTCCAACTAAAAGCATAGAAGGGAGGATTTCAATATATAGTACTTGAAAGCATATTCTGGCTTTTTTAATTGACGCCTTCACGTATGTCCTTTATGGATTGCGTATTTGACCTTGTTTCTGTTGCCCGCAATTGTCACCAGGTGCTCCTATTTTCTGCAACATTTGATGATGCTGTCAGGGCCTTCGTCTCTAAAATTGTCAAGGAAATATTTGTTAGAGACTATAACCAAATGTTTGTTAAAAAGGAAGAACTATCTTTGGAGTCTGTCAAACAATATAAAGTGCAGTGTCCGGATGAGCGTTCAAAAATCATGGTCATTAAAGACAGAATATTTGAAATAGGAGAGAAGGTAGGGCAGACAATCATATTTGTCCGCTCAAGAAACAGTGCATCTATGTTGCACCAAGATTTAGTCAAGTATGGATATGAGGTTACTACCATTCAAGGGGCTTTGAAGCAAGAAGATAGGGACAGAATAATAAAAGAGTTCAAAGAAGGTTTGACTCAAGTTCTTATATCTACTGATCTTCTTGCTAGGGGGTTTGATCAATCACAGGTGATTCTCTCTTCTACTGTTATTCCTAATTTTTGAATGTATGATTTCCTATCTCGTATCGTGAAGTTGTAGAAGGTGGCTATTTATTTCCCCAGGTCAATTTGGTTGTCAATTTTAATCTTCCTGTGAGGTATGACAATCCTTCGGAACCTGATTATGAGGTATACTTACATCGGGTCGGTAGAGCTGGGCGCTTTGGCCGCAAAGGTTATTTCTCTTTCTGATTTTATTTTTAGTGCTTACTTTGTTTTCATTTTTCCATCGCACTTGCCTTTTGATGACATTTGGTGAATTCAAATAGCTCATGTGGAAGTCGCTAAATTTAGAAGTTTCTCCCATAACACTTGCTTTGTTACCATTTTCTTTGTTCTAATTGTAGGTTATGATTTTTCTTGTCGGAATATGCTCGTTTGGTAAAGATTTTTTATTTTTTTCCCCAGATTTTAAGCTGGTCGAACTTAATTTTTTAACCAAACATTTCATTGGATCCACAACTTTTATCTACTTTTTAACCACACATTTCATGTGATCACCAGCTTATAATCTCAAAAAGCTTCGTCAAATGGGGGCTCAATAATTTCTTGAATCTATTATTTCCTTTGCTTGGTGAAACCCTGTGATTCTTTGTTCAAACTTCGAACCCCTTGTTTAAATATGTAATAATGTAGTCTTGAATTCATCATATATGCAAAAAACAGCCTGTGATGATTCAGCAATTCGTCATGTAATCTATGTAGAATTCTTCTGGAAGACGGGGATTCTTTGTAGCATAGTCTGGTTGTATATACACTCTTTTTCTATGCAAATTCTGCAGCATGACACTCTTTTTTGTAATTTAACAGGTGCTGTATTTAACTTGCTTTGTGATGATAGAGATAATATGATCATGGACAAGATTGAGCAACACTTCAACGCTCAAATAACTGAGGTGAAATCTTGTACTTTTCTTGGGCAGAGTTCAGGCTATGTTCTCTCTTTAATATTCTAATTTTTCACCTAGTGTACCATAAAATAGAGATTTTTTAGTAGATTGTTTTACAATTGTTTGTCGACATTTTCAAGAATGAATTTATTCATTGGTATAGTTTTGAGGGTAATTTTCTGAACCACAGTATATAACCAACGTTCCAACTTTATGTGATGCAGTTGGGCTCGTGGAAAAGCAACGAGGATTTTGAGGAAGCTCTCAAGAAAGCAGGGTTGCTTTGAATGTTGGATGTGAATTGGGGGATGCAATGTATTTATAACTTTATCTGTTTTGTTAGAAAAATTTTCTTTGAGCTAGAAGTCACTGAGCTGGATGCACTTTTGTGCTTTCAGTATTCGAGAAACTAGATTGAACACTTTCTTGTTGTCTCACGGGTTTTTGACGCTGAGTTTAGTGGATTAAAATATTGAAATATGTATAGATTTGGCTTCCTTTCTTCCTGGTTTTTAGTTGTTGGTGTTCATTATGTACCATTATGAAATATTGATAAATCATTCAAACCGTTTTCTTCTATTCTGGATTTGAAGCCTATTTTCAAGCCTGAGCACTATATGCACCAAGGTTTTATGCATTAGATCAACAGCTATATCAGCTTCACTGTTCTTAGTCTGAGTCGTTTGTTTAAATTTCTGCCATACTACGAAACATGTTCTTGGCCGTCAGGGTCTGGCCTCGAACGTTACTTTTGATAGCCAATTTTGCCCCTTACGGTAGATTTTGGGTTAGGGCAGTCGAGTTTATGAGTCACATTATTACTTGCATTTATTTATTTATTGTTCATCGATAAAATTTGTTGTTTTTACTAAAGAAAATTAATTCTGCTGCTATGTTAAGATTCATGATTCCAGTTCTGATCAGAAAAATTTGGGGAAGGGGTGGCAGATTTCGATTAAAGAGAGTGGCTCTAATCCAAATAAATTAATCTATTGAAAGTGATATTTTCACCAATATTATTAGAAGGGTCGGATGTGGTAATGCTATATATACAGTGCTACAACTGCAATCTAATGAAGTGGTAANAAAATTTGTTGTTTTTACTAAAGAAAATTAATTCTGCTGCTATGTTAAGATTCATGATTCCAGTTCTGATCAGAAAAATTTGGGGAAGGGGTGGCAGATTTCGATTAAAGAGAGTGGCTCTAATCCAAATAAATTAATCTATTGAAAGTGATATTTTCACCAATATTATTAGAAGGGTCGGATGTGGTAATGCTATATATACAGTGCTACAACTGCAATCTAATGAAGTGGTAAGGCCTGAGGTGACGTGAGGAGGAATCCTCCGACATTGCAGGTTCAAATTCTGACTCAGTGGTTGGGCCTCCGTCCATTTGGGGTGGACGGGGCTCCGCTGGACTAGGTTCGTGTCTTATTGGCTCTCTCCTTCGTGTCCTTGTCACTCGTGCATATCCCTTGATT
>CAIGRQ010329632.1:0-10649 GCA_903798375.1 Fraxinus sp. D2006-0159
TGCGATAGAAGTTTTTGAAATGTGTAGTTGAAAAGATGTGGAACTCATGAGAGATGTAGTTGATATTGATTGTTTGATTTTGACTTATATTAAAATCAGATTTTAATCCATCTCAAACACGGCCTTAATAAGTTTGAGCTTAACATCAACTAAAAGTGGTAGTTGTGTCTACAAGCTAGAGGGTAACTTGTTGTCTCAAAGCAAATAATACCATTTTCCAAAACTCAAATATGAGATGTTGGCTTTCTATTTGATCAATAAGATCCATAATCTCTTGATTTAGGAATTCATTTTATTTCTACCATATACTTTGAAGTGAAATTACAACATGATATAAAAAAAACCCATATAATCTAATATAACCCATAGAATATCACATAATCACTTTCAAAGACAGATACACAATTGGTCAAAAATATTCAACAATAAAAAAACTATCCTAAAATAATCACTACACAACATAATTTTTAGCAATCTTACAAAACTACACTCCACCAGCTAACAAGATAATCCTAAAATACTCACACAGTCAATACAATATTTATCAATCTAAATTAACCGAAGAAGAGTGCTTCCAGGCTTATACATTCACAAAGATATGCAATTACATAAATAAAGAAAAATAAGACATAAATTCAATACCAATAACGCAAAACCATTAATTAAGCTTCTTCCGAAGCAGTCAAAATGGGAATCAAAATGCCAAGAAAGTATGTATTTCTACACAAAATTCAAACTCCCATAAAAAATAATGACGTTTTTTTTAGAAATAATTTAAAATAAAAATAAAAATCCTATTGCACGAAAATTACTGGAAATAATTTACCAGGAGAATAGCTGATCAGAACTGTTGAAGAAAAAATTAAAGATTTAGTTATCAAAAAACCTTGTTTCAATCATTCTCTCGATCAATCTCTTTCTCAATGATGAAAATTTGAAACCTATACAAAAGAAAGCAAAAATAGAGGGTTAAAATTTTTAGGATGGTCAGCACCGAAAAGCTTTAACAAAATTAAACATCGTCAGAGTGAGGGTATTTCGAATAGGAGGACACGTCGGTTTTGTCATTTTCAAGAAAACCCCAAGTCTTCTTCGTCGTCAGTGATAGTTGCGTCTGAGAGGGTGGGTGAGAGTGGATAGAGAGATTATGATCAATGAGATTTGAAAGCAGTGACATTATTGGTACAAAGTTTTTTTTTGCAATCAAACAGACACTTAGGGATTGGATAGAAAATTCAAGGCAAAATGAAGTAATATAGAGAGGAAATGAGACCAGAACCTACGTATGGGTGGTAGAGTAGTGGCTGTATATGGATGATTGCGTGGAAAATGGAGTAAACAAGCGGAATGACGATTGCGTATAAAAATGGAGAAAAGAAATTTTCAGAGTCGATGGAAGTTGCTGGAAGCTAGATATTAGGCGCCAAAGTTAGTTGGATTGATGAGCTATCATTTAATGTAGTTCCCGCCAGTTTTGTATTCATTCAGTTTGCTATTTATACTGTAAATACATTTCATTTTTGACAATGAGAAATAGATATGTATGATTTCCAATACTCTCTCAATTCTTTAATATGGTATCAAAGAATCTTCTACTTGTTCTTCTTCGCCATTGAATCCAGATTATTCATGGCAGACATTTCCGTTCAAAATCAAAGTTCATCTCCATCAATGAGTTAATCCGCCATTGATGATGCTTCAAGTCCTTACTACCTTCATCATTCAGACGGTCCAGGTTTAGTTCTGGTTTCTCAGCCATTAACTGGCGAGAATTACACTTCATGGAGTTGCGCCATGACCATAGTACTTTCAGTGAAAAATAAACTTGGTTTCATCGATGGATCTGTCACTAGGCCTGAAGAAAATGAAGATCTCCTCAGATCTTGGATTTGAAACAACAATGTTGTTATCTCATGGATACTCAATTCAGTTTCAAAGGAAATTTCAGCTACCATTATATACTCAAAATCTGCTCATGAGATCTGGCTTGATCTCAGGGAACATTTTCAACAAAGGAACGGTCCTCGAATATTCCAATTGAGAAGAGATCTAATGAACCATACACAGGGTCAATTATCTATTGGTGCTTACTTTACTAAGCTCAAAACTATTTGGGAAGAGCTTAGCAATTATCGTCCTACTTGTACATGTGGACAGTGCAATTGTGGAGGAAACAAGAAATTGGCTGAACATTATATCACATAGAATATGTGATGTCGTTTCTAATGGGCTTAAATGATTCATATGCCCAAGTTAGAGGACAATTGTTACTCATGGATCCTATTCCACCAATTAATAAAGTGTTTTCACTCATATCTCAAGAAGAGCATCAGAGATTATAAATGTAACTGCTGGAGCTACTGAATCTTTGGTAATTTTTACTAGAAATGAAGTTAAAAGAGTCAATCTGGGGCAAAGCTATAGCAGATTTCAGAAAAGGGAGATGCATGTTTGTCCATATTGTGGAGGTGTAGGTCATGTAGTTGACGAATGCTATAAACTTCATGGTTTCCTACCTGGATAAAAACCAAAACAGAAGCCAAATTCAGCTAATTTGATAGAGTCCAGTGGAAACAATCAAACAGGTTATGATATTCAATCGACTAATGCTATTGCTAATCAAATCTATGACTCTGTTTCAAATAAGCACATTGGCAATGTTGGGAGCTTCGTGCAGAATTTGAATTCTGATCAATACCAACACCTAATGAGCCTGTTGAGCACACACCTCTCAGATGCTAAAGTCGAAAGTGAGGGTGCTAAATCTAGCCATGAATCATGTACATGCCTTTCCATCTCTATTACTCAAATCAGTTCCCCTACACATTGGGTACTAGATTCAGGAACTACCATCCACTTATGTTTCAATCGTGACTCGTTTCAAAAATATAAGGCTATGCAGAACATTTACATCACACTACCTAATCATATCAGAATTCAAGTAAATTTTGCTGGAACTGTTAGACTAACGCTTGAACTAATTCTTGAAGATGTGTTATTTGTGCCCCAATTCAAGTTCAACATGTTATCTATCAGTTCTATGATAAGGAGTTCAAGTATCAGTGTCAATTTTCTCACTGATCATTGTGAAATTCAGGACATGTGCAACTTGAAGATGATTGGCAGGGCTTGGAGAGTTGATGGTCTTTATATCATTGATGCAGTATATGATGAAGTGAAGAATTTTTTTATAATCCATCTAATGATGTTTGTAAACCTGTTTTTTCTGTATTGAATAATGTACCTTCACACATTTGGCATAATCGACTTGGTTATTTGTCGTTCAAAAGGCTAGAAAATTTGAAAGGTCGGCTCAAATTCAAGAATGACAAAAGCTTTGCACCCTGTTATATTTGTCCCTTAGCTAAACAGAGAAGGTTATCATTTGTTTCAAATAACCACTTATCTGCTAATGCATTTGATCTTATCCATTGTGATACTTGGGGTCCATACAATTCTTCAACACGTGAAGGCCACAGATATTTTCTCACTTTAGTTGATGATTGCACAAGATGCACTTGGGTTTATTTAATGAAGCAAAAATCTGATGTTCATAATATAATTCCCAAGTTTTTCAGCCTAGTTGAAACACAGTTTAACAAAGTTATTAAAGTCTTTAGATTAGATAATGCTCATGAGTTACAATTCAAAGAATATTTTAGTTCAAAGGGTGTCCTCCATCAATTTTCTTACGTAGAAAGACCTGAACAGAACTCAGTTGTTGAAAGGAAACATCAGTGTTTGCTTAATATAGCAAGGGCATTATTTTTTCAAGCTCAGGTTCCTATATCTTTCTGGGGTGACTGTGTTCTTACTGCAACATTTTTGATTAATAGGACTCGTTCCCCAATCCTACAGAACAAAACACCATACACCTTACTCTTCAAATCCCATGTTGATTACAGCTTTCTTAGAGTCTTTGGGAGTTTATGCTTTGCATCTCCTCTCATCGCCTAAAGTTTCAGCCTAGAGCAAAGATCTGTGTCTTTGTTGGTTATCATCCTGGTATTAAGGGTTATCGATTATATGATATAAAATCTAAAAGCTTCTTTATCTCCAGAGATGTAATCCTTCATGAGCACATTTTCCCCTTCCATTCCATTGCCAAATCTGGTGATTTTATTGATCACTTTCCTCACCTTGTTCTTCCTATTCCTCTTCCAGATAATCCTTCCACTTTATCAGATTCCCATGTTACTACTTCAAGTTCCAATTGCTCTATATCTTCAGATCATATTATCCATACCCCATCTCAAAATTTTGATTCTTTTTCATCTTCTTCAGATCAACATATTATTCCCACTTCTGTTGATATTCCTCCTAATTTACCTACCATTCCTATCAATCCACCTATCAGAAGATCCCCCCCATCATACTTGAAGGATTTTCATTGCAACCTTTTATCTCACAATGTCTCTTATACTGATCATAAATCTTACCGTTATCTCTTAAGTGATTACATCACTTATGAGAAATTCTCTTCACCTCATAATTACCTTCTTGTCAATATTTCATCAAACACTGAGCCCCAGTATTATCACCAAGCAGTGCAGTACACTTATTGGAAGGATGCCATGGCTGCTGAATTAGCTGCCATGGAACAGAATAAAACCTGGTCCATCCCCAACTTACCTAAAGGAAAGCATTCTATAGGTTACGAATGGATTTACAAGGTTAAGTATAAATCTGATGGGTCTATTGATCGATTTAAAGCAAGAATGGTAGCAAAGGGATATACTCAGCAAGAGGGACTCGATTTTCTAGAAACCTATTCTCCAGTGGCAAAGTTAGTAACTATGAAGCTTTTACTAGCAGTTGCAACCATAAATCGTTGGCACATTATTCAGTTGGACGTCAAGAACGCGTTTCTCCATGGTGATTTGTTTGAAGAAATTTATATGGACTTGCCATTGGGTTATGTTCCTTCTGGTAATCAAGGGGAGCGTCTAGTTTGTAAATTACATAAGTCCATTTATGGCTTAAAGCAGGCCTCGAGACAATGATTTTCGAAATTCTCTCATGCCCTCTTGCTCCAAGGCTTTCAACAGTTAAAATCTGACTATTCATTATTTACTAAGGGGACTAGAACTCATTTTGTTGCTCTCCTTGTGTATGTAGATGATATAGTCATCACTGGGTCCAACTTAGAAGTTATTAATGATTTGAAGTCAGCCTTACATCAACAGTTTAAACTGAAAGACTTGGGAAAGCTCAAGTATTTTTTGGGCTTAGAGATTGCTAGATCTCATCAAGGCATTGTCTTATCTCAAATGCATTATGCCCTTCAATTACTGGAAGATACAGGGTTCCTTGCTTGCAAACCTGTTGCCTTACCTATGGATCCCAAAGTTCATTTGAACTCCTTTGTGGGGGAGTTGCTAAAAGATGGTTCTATGCATAGGAGATTGGTTGAGAGATTGCTATATCTCACCATATCTAGACCAGACATTACGTTTGCAGTGCATAAACTCAGTCAATACGTTTCTCAGCCTAGAAAACCTCACTTAACAGCAGTTCATCATTTACTACAGTACATTAAGGGCACTCTAGGCCAAGGTCTTTTGTTTTCTGCTGAATCTTCATTACAGTTGCACGCTTTTGTTGATGCAGACTGGGGTCTTGCTTAGATTCAAGAAAATCTATTACAGGATTTTGTGTTTTTCTTAGGGATTCTATGGTGTCCTGGAAAGCCAAGAAACATAACACTGTGTCTAGATCATCTGCAGAAGCTGAGTATCGAGCATTGGCTTCTACTTCTAGTGAATTGATGTGGATTCACCAATTGCTGCTTGATCTGCACATAGGCTCCAAGATCCCTGTTTTAATATTTTGTGACAACCAGGCAGCCATTCACATTGCCACCAATCCTATTTTCCATGAGACGACCAAACTTATAGAAATAGACCTTCATTTTGTGAGAGATAAAATCAATGATGGCTTCATCAAGCTGTTGCCAGTTAGAACTAACCATCAACCATCAGTTAACTGATATCTTCACAAAGCTATTACCAGCATCAACTCTGTTTTCATTGTTATCCAAGATGGTTGTCATTGATTTACACCTTCCATCTTGAGAGGGATTTTCAGAGTCGATGGAAGCTGCTGGAAGCTAGATATTAGGCGCCAAAGTTAGTTGGATTGATTTGCTGTCATTTAATGTAGTTCCCGCCAGTTTTGTATTCATTCAGTTTGCTATTTATACTGTAAATACATTTCATTTTTGACAATGAGAAATAAATATTTCTGATTTCCAATATTCTCTCAATTCTTCAATAGAAATAACCATCAAGACTGAAACGCTACGTCGTTTTGAAATAGAAGAAAGGGGAAAAATGAATGGATTAAACCATTTTGCCAAATAAAATTTAACACCTTCGTTGACATCCTCCCACATTGTAGTGGGATCCATGCGGGACCCATATGAACTAAAAAAGGAAAAAATCCCCCCACTCCCCTATTGTGAGGGAGCTGTGTCAAACCATCCATGGCAGCCTAGCATTGTTCAAAATGAATTAACTGTTGATGATAGCTTTAAGCGACACGTGTTCGGACGAAAAGTGGCTGTATTTTAGACTCTTTTATATTTTATGGATATTTGAATAAGGTTAGAAAAATGTAAAGTCACTTTTAAGTGCGTCTGTAGTAGAGTCTCCACTTCATCATGCTTAAGTAAGCCTTACATATAATTATATATTGATGATCGCGGGATATATTTCTTAAAAGAGAAGTCTTATTCAAAAAGAATATAACTCTTATATAACTCTCATCATAAATAACTTCCCTATTTTCATTTTAAAAATAAAATATTATTATTTTAAATCTTTTTTAATAGAATTTTATTTTCTCTTAAGTAAACTTAGATGAAATAATATTTTATAGTTAGACTAACATGCTTATAAATGATCACACTACTTTTACATTAAGATGATGGACACACAGGAGGTACAGATTCAAGATCAAAAGCAAGAAAGAGACTAGAGCTTAGTTCATAATATATTTGTCATTTAATTTCTTTTGTTTTTTGTTTTTTGGTTATAAGTGGTTGTATATGTGTAGAAGACAGGTATATGGTTAGTTTGACATTTACCCCTTAACCTTTAGTTTTATATTTCTTGGAGGCAAGGAAGTCCCCCTCTTTTACTGGTACAATTCCTTTTACAAATAAAAAATGGATCAATAATTCTACTTGTACATAATTCTTTGATGACTTTTTTGACATAAAGCCACTTGACGACCCCATATTGGGGGGGCGCCTGTGGAGGGGGGCCCGTCGCAGGTGCCCCTCCAATAGGGGGCCACTAAGTAGCGTTATGTCAAAAAAATTGTCAAGAAATTATGTACAAGTAGCATGGTTCAAAATGGATAGAGATTCAGCAAGTCTCCTGCGCTTATGCATAGGAAAGGTTTAGATCTCTCGGCAAAATTTTTATATATATATATGGTCAAATTTAATTATTAACCATATATTTCAATAGATTCACAAGTACTATTACCCGTCGCTCATTTTTATTTACTTATTATAAATTAAATTATTTATAAATTCTTCCTAAACAAAGGTATTTAAAACTATTACTGGTGGAAGGCTGAAGAATCAAATAATCCACCACAAGTAAAAAAATTAGAGATCTACTCGGCCAACCAAGATACTCGCAAATTCGGTAAAGAGGTATCATGGAATTGTGGGAAGGGGCTGACCATGGACTTGTCCCTAAGTGGACATGAACAAATTATCCTGGAATTAGTTGAAAATGATTTAAGAAATATGAGTGCCAAAGAGGATAGATTGCTCCACCATCCTCTTGTTATATATCGTTCAAAATTGGAATGAAATTAAAAATAAAAAAATAATTTAGACCAATGCGGTCGCATGGGCTTACTCCATGTGACCGCATGGAGTAAAACATGCAGGGCCTTTTTGTCCCTGCATTGGGCCATGCGGTTGCATGGCCCAATGGCCCATGCGACCGCATGGCACTTAAATCCGACCCATTGGCCCATGCGACCGCATGGTTTGTGATCAACAAAAAACATTAAGAAAACATACAAAAATCTATAGCCCCATTTTGAGAGAAAATTTTCGTTCCAAGTTTAATTTTTCTTCTTCATATTCAGAGTTCTTAAGTGTTCTTGATTTTAAAGGATTTTGTTTGATTGTTTGAGCATTAATACTTTTCAAGGCTTGTTTTAAATCCTACAAATTACTTGCCATCATCCCTTCAAATAATTTTCAATCCTAAATGGGGCAAATATTGTTTGAGGATGACGGTATCGTGATCAAGTCTTTTAGTGGATATTTCAATTTTGATTTCTCGTCTTCAATTTAGTATTTGGTTGCTGCAACATTGCTTCAATTTTCAGTGTATTCTCCATTTATTTTTCAACAGTTTGAAGATCATGGATGCCGTATGCAACAGTGCGATCTGGACAAGTTGCAGTTCGTTTCTTCGTTGGGCTGGTAGGCCAATCCTTTATGATTAATTACCATTAATGGTTGAGGATTGAATTTTTAGAATCCTTGCTAAATTATTAAGCATTCTTTCTCAAGCATACTCAAAGCAATAGGTGACAGCCAGGGGCGGACCCACGAAGGGCCCAACGGGGACGGTCGCCCCCACTGAAAAAATAAATTTTTTTTAACAGTTTTTTTAGCTTATTTTCTATCTCGAATGCAGCAAAGATCTGGTAAAACTCATGTTTTTTATGTAATCTTAGTGGATATTTCAAGTTTGATTTCTTGTTTTCAAGTTCGTGTTTGGTTGCTGCAACATTGATTTGTTTCTTCTTCAATTCTCGGTGTATTCTCCATTTATTTTTCAACAATGCATTGTAGGCGGCAGGTGCAAGTAAGGTCAGAGCAAAAGCACCACCTTTTATCCGAGTACAAGTACTTAGATACTTTCATGAAGATTGTAATGGAGCTATGGATTTTCCAAATTTTGGATACG
This sequence comes from Fraxinus sp. D2006-0159, assembly GCA_903798375.1. Classification (NCBI taxonomy): domain Eukaryota; kingdom Viridiplantae; phylum Streptophyta; class Magnoliopsida; order Lamiales; family Oleaceae; genus Fraxinus; species Fraxinus sp. D2006-0159. The sequence continues at coordinate 8,946 of CAIGRQ010329632.1, forward strand.
ATAATAAAGTTACGAGATATTTTTTAAATAGCGTCTGATGATGAAGAGTATCTGATTATGCATAGGAAAAATAAAGTGTAGTTCTTAAGCTATAAAATTGTGTTCCCCATCTGCGGATGGAGGTCAAACCAAGCCTCCCTCATAAGCATATATTATGTTTTAAAAATCACATTCAAATCTCTCTCCATAGTGTTTGTACATAAAGTATTCGCACAACAATTTTTATTTATTGCCCCAAATTTCAATTGTACTTTAGAGACAATGATTATGCTCATTATAATATCACTAATGTCTCTAACTTCTTTCGTCAAATTGTTATCTTCAACCTTGTATCAATCAGCACAAATCGTCATTAATGATGATTTTCTTCAAAATATTTTGTTTGGATTATCTGAAATAAGGGAAATATTTGTCACATTTTGTATTTATTTCTTTTTAAATATTTTGTGGATAAATAAGTTATTAATTTTACACCCACTCAGTGGTCTTTTTGAATGAAATCATTGTTAGAGGCTACATATGTTAATCAAGAGAATATTAAGGAAAGAATATGACCCAAAAAAGGTTGAAAACATAAGTGCTACATAAAAAAGAACCTTAAATACAATTAGAACGTGGTGCAATAAATAAAATGTGTGGTGTTAAATGTGTGGTGTGGATATAATTACCCAATGAACTTAGAAATCACAAACTACACATCCTCTATTTTTGGTATTTTACACTACATACTATGCCACGGTTTGGTAAAAGTTAAAATTCAAATTTTAATCTAAATCTAAATCTAAATCTAAATCAACAATTAATTTAAACAATACATTTTATGGGATCCACAACTTTTCAATCACATATTTCATCAATCTTGTTAGAATTGGGTTTGACCCGAATTCTTTGTTGAAGTAATTGAAGAATTATAATTGATGTGCACATCAAGAAGAATTTAGTTTGGAATACTATGGGAATTCTATGTCAAGTTGAAGTCCTATTATGGAAGCCCGTTGGGAGTTGTAAATTGGCATCCTACTTCATCAATATCTCTACCAGGACGGTTTGGACGTTCCCTACATGTTCTTTATAAATATTAGATTTTTTTATTCAATTTTATGGTGCGAGAATAATGTGAGAAAAGAGATTACTAAGACTTTAGAATCAATTGTATATTTCTTCATTATATTTGTACAATAAAATCTCATAATTCATCTGTCATATTTTCTTGTCTTCTTTTATTCTTTTGATTGTGATCAAATATTTTATTATTGTGTAATATATCTTCAACATCTCAATCCGGTGGTTGGTTTTATATCAAGTGGTATCGAGCGGCATCGAGCAATACGTGATCCTCGAGTTTTCAATAATTGGTATAAGAGATTTTGGATATAAATAACACAACAAGTAGTATCAGAGCGAACCTGGTATCTTGTTTATTTTACAACAAGTGGTATCGGAGCCTAGGTTCTACAGTTCCGTAGAGCTCAAGATTTGATTTGTTCGTGATGACTTCTAAGAAGTATGACATTTTGCTTTTGGATCGGACCACTAGATTTTAGCTATGGAAGGTTAAGATGCGTGCAGTACTCGTACAACTGTATTTGGATGATGTGTTGTTGGGAATAGACAAGATTCCCATAAGTGTGATTGCGGAGGAGAAATCACGGAAGGATAATAAGATAGATTCTCACATGCATCTTCATCTATCGAATATCATTC
>CAIGRQ010329638.1:0-13620 GCA_903798375.1 Fraxinus sp. D2006-0159
ATTTTTTTACTAAACTAATGCAATAAAAGCACACATACAAACATAAGAATGACACAGACACGCACAAAAAAAAAATGAAAACAAAAAATAAATGATCACTTATGTTTTCTACCCCTAAATTTAAACAAGACATTGTCCTCAATGTTTTAAATTCTAAATCTGCATATAAATGGGTGGGGAAGAAAAGAAGAAAAGACTCCCCTGATATAGCTTATAATCCAATGACTGGCTTCCTATTGCTCTCGTTAGCTCCTTAGTTTTGGTCGGTTTAAGTGTTTCACGATATCATATTCTTGTGCAATACAGTCAAATAAAGCACTAAGATCAAATAATTGGAACAAGTGTTATTTAGTTCGAACATATAATAAACAACTAACATATCGAAGATCTACGGAAAAATGGGGTATGGATAATGAGTCCCCAAAATTGAATAATAAAAAAAAAGTTCTAAATTATCATAGATTATTCCTAATCTAAACAACATAATAAATTAAAGAGATAGAAGTATTAGGTTGCCTCCCAACAAGCGCTTATTTAAAATCTTTAGCTCGACTCCTATTGTTTTTAGGGTCTTCATGGTAGCTTGAAAATAGAGTTTTCAACCCTGCATTTTAGACATTAGTTGTATTTCTTCGGTTCATCCTTGACTCTTCAAACAATCATGCTTCCATTATTGTCCTATTAATAATTCCTTCTGTGTCTGGCTTATCTTTGTAGCTCTCCTAGTGATCTTCTCATTGGCAATCCTCAAAGTACATCTGCTTGATTGAATTTTTCATGGTGAAACTCTATTGCTTTTCTTTCACCTTCAGGACTATCTCATTAGTATCAAAATTCAGTAAAGCTCGGCTTGTAGACAAGAATGGCCTTCTCAAGATTATTGGCATTTGACATGTTTCTTCTATGTCCAGGATGATGAAGTCAACTGGAAAAATAAACTTTCCCCACTTTGATGAGCATGTCTTCGATTATTTCGTAGGGGTACATCAATGTTCGGTCTGCCAGCTAAAGGATTATAGATGCAGCTTTAGGATTTCTCAATCCCAATTTCATGTAAAGAGGTAAGGGAATTAAATTAATACTTGCTCCTGAATCAATTAAGCAATCAATAATATTTAAATTTTCTATAGAGCAATGTAGAGTGAAACTCCCGGATCTTTATGTTCGGGAGGGATCTTGCACTGGATGATCATGATGCACTCTTTAGATAGAGCTATCATTTCATGTTTGGGCACCTTCCTATTTTTGGTCAACATCTCCTTAAAAAAATTGGAGTAATTTGAAATTTGAAGAATTGAATCAATGAATGGGATGTTGGCATGCAGTTTTTTGAGGATTTCCAAAAATTTTGAGGAGAAGAGATCAGAGATGTGAGTGTTATGCCAAAAACTATTGTCTTAAGTAATAGGCTATCGAAAACTGATTGTTGATCCTTCTCTATTACTTTTTCGAACTGTTCCACTTGTTTCTTGCTCTCTATAGATATTTTAGTTTTCTTTGCCACCTTTCTATTTGTAATGATTTTTGGTAACTGAACACCACTTCTAGTCGTGATGGCCTGAACCTGCTCGAATGTTGGTTGTCATCGAAGTCTTTGAAGGAATGGAATGAGTGGTACATAAGCCTTGCAAAGGTGGTGGGAGTGAATGCTAGGAGCTCAATAGTATCATAATTCACCCCCTCAATCGCTAATAGCTGCTTCTGTTGGTTCTTTTTTGTGTCACTCGACAAGGTACTTTGTGGTCTGTTGGCTATTGTAACTTGTATCTGTCCCACCTACTGTTCCAAAATTTTGATCGAGGCTTGTTGATTCTGCATCACGGTCTTAGTCTTGGTGATATACTTGACATGTAGATCCTCCATAGATTGCCTCTTTTCTTGTTGCTGAATCACTAGTGGATTGCCTCTTATCTGATTTACTTGATCTGAATTATCCGTATGTGCGTTGTTGAGATGCTTGTTCAAACCCAAATGGTAATTGTATAGGTAAGGTCTATTTTGCCTCTGATAGTTCTGCGCGTAACTGACTTGTGCCAATTGCCCCATATGAGTGGAAGCCAAGGGACAGCTTGTAGTGATGTTGTACCATGTGCACAGATTAAGTTAATTTATCAACCTTTAATGTTAGTGCTTCAATTTGTACTCTCAATGCTGTTATTGAGTCACATTGTGTATTCCAACTACTCTTCTAGGAGTGTCCCCATCAGATAGCCAGTTGGCCTGATTCTATACAATTATCTCAAATGGATGATGTGCATTATCTACCTCAATGGTCGAAATTGATCCGCCCGCAGAAGCATCTATAATATTACGAAATTCGGAGCGTAATCCATTGTAGAAGAGATATATTTGCGCCAATTTAGGAGTGTCAAGATTTGGACACTTCCTAAATGTGCTCTTGCATCTGTCCCATGCTTCTAAATATGTCTCAAAGGCCCTCTGTTTGAAAAGATACACTTCGTTTCTGATTTGGTTGACTCGAGATGATGGGAATAATCTCATGCTAAATTTTTTTTACCATATCATTCCACTATACGATGCTCTAAGGATTTGTGACATCATCCATTTTTTCTCACCCTCCTTCAAAGTGTGAGGAAATAGATGCATTCGAAATACATCCTGTGACATCCCCTCATGGCTAATCACGTCACATAGCATGGTAAAAGCTTGAATATGAATGTGCGGATTTTTCGTAACTTTCCCGTTGAACCTAACGTCTTGATGATTCTGAAAGAGGTTTATAACATCTAGTCGGATGTGGAAGTTAGCTATCCAAAGGGTGGATAGATGATCGGAGGCTGAATCAGTGTCGGTGGTGGATTTACATAATCCCCAACCAATATAGGCTGAGCCGAACGTGGTTGCTGAACCGGAAGTGCTACATTCTGCAATGCATTTTGAATCTGATTCCAATTCTTTGCCATTACCCTCGTTCTTCTTTATTCTCTTCGGTGGTGATTGAAAGTCATTTCGATTTTGATATCTATATAGAATATCTTGTTCATGTCAGAATCTTGTATAAACTAGTGAAAACCTACAAAAAGAAAAACAAGAAGAAATCAGGTATCACAATTAAAGCATAAAAGAATAAAAAGAAAAAAAGGATCGAACTAAATAGAAACTATGAAACTAAAATTAAATCCGTTAGTCCCTAGCAAAGGCGTCAAAAATTTGATCGCGTGAAACCCACAAGCGTACGGGATCGTTGTACAAGTAATAAGATATGTGAGTTAAGAGTATCGTTCCCACGAAAAATAATATCTAATTTGTAATTTAATAGCCACTATTAAATTCGAAGTGTGATGAAATCAAAAGATACGGTTTGTGCATTTTTATACTAATCCTAAACTNATTGTCAAAAAGTCAATAAAAAATATATAAAATAAATTAACATAATTACTGTTCGCGTGATACCCGCAAGCGTACAGGATCGTTGTACAAGTAATAAGATTTGTGAGTTAAGAGTATCGTTCCCACGAAAAATAATATCTAATTTGTAATTTAATAGCCACTATTAAATTCGAAGTGTGATGAAATCAAAAGATACGGTTTGTGCATTTTTATACTAATCCTAAACTAATGAAGCAAATACAGTGTTTATCTAATATATGAATATTTGTATTGAAATCTTGAATTCCCCTATTACTATTTAATCCAATTCTTAATTCATAATCTAGTAAATTCATGCATTCAAGACAATTAATAATCCACTTTTATTCAATATTCTTTTTCAAGATATATTAAACGTATGTTCAACATGACCCGATCATACTCCTAGTCCATATTCATATAAAAAATATGCATTGAATTACATGATTTATCACATATGATTGCACATGCCATAGATATTGTCATGTTCTAGACTTATTGTGAGTATTTCTATACTACAAAAAGTAACTTACTATATAATTGGTGATCAAGCAATCAAATAGTTCAATGAGAATACAAAATCAATCAAGAAAAATCAAGAAATACTAAATTAATTGTCTTCAATTAAAATAAATAAATAATATGATTTATCATTCATCCAATATAATGAAAAACTCAACATAACATTCTTATAATCAAGAATAATTGGAAAATGGAAGAAGTAGAAAAAGTCCTTGTTCTTGACTCAAATCTTCAAATTGGGTTATGAATTTTCAAAATTCTTGTATGATTCGCCTAGACTTGTTCTTCGTCTCCAAAATATAAAATGTAGGTTTAATGGAGATCTCCCACGTTCTGTTCGAGTTTGGTACTTAAAGGATATCAAAAAGATTGTATTAAATTGTTACCAAAACAAAAATAAGGAAAATTGAACTTTGTTTCCTTTTAGCCTTGAGGCACGTGCCTAGTACAACCTAGGGCATGCGCCTTGGAGGTTTGGGCAGCCTAAGGCGAGGCTTTTTTGGTTTGGGGTGCGCACCTAGCCTAATTTCCTGCAGCTGAACAGGTCTAAATATTTTTGTTATAACTTTTTCTCCCGATATCTGATTGAAGTGATACAAAGTAAATTGGAAAGCTAACTCAGACAGCTACAATTCTTGTGGAAGTATAGTCTTTCCAATTCGAAACCTTTCTATGCCAAAATTGGGTCTCAATGTGAGCCCGAAAATCTGAAGCGTAACTTTTTAGGGTGGAAGTTGATATGTGGTAGTACTTGAACTATATTTCATCCATTTGACTTCTTTCCTAATCTATCGATGCCTAAAACTATCAAATCTTCATCGTGAGGTTCGACGTAACTTTTGGGTATTTGCATTTCAGTCATCAAACTTATATTTGATACAATTGACTTATTTTCCTCTATCTTTGCATTTTTTTGTCTAATTCTTCATTAAACATTGAGTTTAGGGATGATAACGGGGCAGGTATGAGACGGATCACTCATTTCCATACCCGATTAAAGCGGGACGTAGTAAGTTCGGGGAGAGAATGGGGTGGGGCGGGGCAAGTCCCCTGCCCCATTTATCGTCGCATTTATTTTTTCTTTTTATTTATTTTATTTTATTTTTTTATGTCTTTAGTTAGTGAATATTATTACTTTTTTACTAATTTGTTAAAAAACAACTTATATTCTCTTTAAAAATGATGATAAATTTATTATTTTTGTTCGATAAAAAACTTAAATTTGAATTTAACTTTAAACGGGGCGGATAACAGGGTGGGGGACTATATTTTTCGTACCTGCCCCGTACTTACTTTAGGGTAATGACCATCGCCCCGTTTACCCACTTAGGAGAATAATCCCCACCCCATTCGGGATAGGGCCCAAAGGTATTAGGTTGAACGAATTTTTTTGTCATCCCGAATTGAGTTTTACCTAAAAAATGAAATATAACATAAATTAGGTAGTATTTTATCCAAAGAATAGTAAAATATCATCGTTTAGGACCTAGAATAAGTGTAGAAACTACACTTATCCGTACAGATAAAACAACGAAGTTAAATTTAATTATGCGAAGCCTGTCTAATTTTGCGCATATAAAATCTGCACTTCACTTAAATTGTTGGTTCAATCAAGAAATAAATGATTACAAAGAAGAAAATGTTTGTGAGAATGACAAATAAATTATGACCAACAGAGTTATTAGAATAAAGGGATAATTGCAGCAGCGGTAACAAACATTTCATTAAGTAGCAGATTTTAAAAGGTTAAAATGATAATTTTACATTTTTTATAATAAAATAACCCAAATCAGATAATTAAAATTAAAAATCCCTTTTCCCCCTTCTTCCTCTCCACCTCAATATGCAAATCTCATAAATCAACCAGAGAAATTTCTATGATTAATCGAGAAATCTGCAGGCGGAAGTGAAAAATTGCCAGCAGGAAATTTCTTTAAAAAGGTGATAAGTGGTATTTAGTTTCTTCTCTTTCACAAGTATCTTCAGAAGAGTAATGAAAAATTATGTCCAGTTAACATAATTGAATTGTGGAAGACTTCTAAATAGAGCAATTGCTTCATCTAATGAACTTGCTCTTGCATAAATTTTAATTGCATCGGCAAATACTGAATCCCGACACTCGCACGAGTCGTCTTTCATTCTATAAATTACTTCTTTTATCTCAGCGATTCTTCTCGACCTTTCTAGGTTGTCAATCATGGCAACATATAAATGATCGTCATGGCGGTATTTCGGGTATCTATTTTTTGCTTCACTAAAGATCCCCAAAGCCTTTAGCAGGTTTTTATGCTTTCTTAACTGTGACAGATCTTGGCCATTTGATACTCATGGGTTCAACGTCTTCAAACAAAGAGAGAGAAAAATCAAATCAGATAAAAGTAAGAAATTATGGGTTCTGATTTCCCCGATTTGCAGATTTAGGGGGGAAGGGGTTTATAATTTTAATTTTGTTTATTTTATTATTAAAAAAATGTAAAATTACCATTTTAACCTTTTAAAATCAGTCAATTGATGGTCAAAGTCAATTATTTGATCAGCTAATGGTCAAACTAACAGAAACCATCTATTTGAACTTCAATTGTGATATTTTGAAAGGTTTGGTACCGTGGATGACACATTTTGTAAGGTTTGGTACCATTGGTGACACATTTTGTAAGTTTTGGACAAAGTTTGCTACTTAATGAAAGGTTTGATACAACTGTTGCAATTATCCCTAGAATAAATGTGGACAAGGTTCAGAAAATATCTCACGATTGAAAACTCACTCCCAAACCTCAACTTTTGATTAGTGAATTTTTCTGAACAATTATTGGCTCTGGAGTTTTGCCTAAATTATTTGTTTTGTTATTCTTCACGGATTTTCCATAAATTATCTTACTATAAAAGTGCACCTTTTTCCCCTTTCTTCAAAATTTCACCAATCAAATATAACCAAGACTTCAAGAAAACTAGGAATACCATAAATGATTCTCAGTAGTCCAATCATGTGTTCGTATAAACATTTTCATCCAAACTATTCAATAATTTATTATTAGGAGCTCAAATTAACATTACATTCACATAATTCTTACTGAAGAAAAGATTATGAAGACAATCAGATAAAAAAAACATTTTTTTCTTGAAGAACACAGAGAGAGACGAGCGAAGGAAAATTGAGAGAATTCTTGAAGAACACTGAAGAATTGAATGATGTGTTAGTATTGATGAGTTATGTTCTGCTAAGTCGGTTTTAAATATTGGTTATTTTAAAGGTAAGATGGGTGGTTTTGATATAAACTAAACAAAATCCAACATGGTCTAGTGTCTTGATACGAACATGTCCTTGAACTCGCTTTCTTAATTACTTAAAATTGATTGTTTTGTCACCGCACGGATAGATGGCACGAGATTCCACTGTATATTATCAATGTATAAAGCAAAAGGAATGAAGTTCAAATAACTTGACATTCAACTATTTCGTGTCAAAAGCTTTAGTAAGTAATATATTTGAAGTTCCAATATTGAGCTCTTCCAAAATTTACGTACACGACATATTTGGCCCCCTTCTTGGTGGTATTACCTAAGGTCTAAACCTTATACGTTTAAATAACCCATGAAATCGTCGTAGACATAACTTGTTTGTAACCTATCCTTTGCTCACATTCGAGGAGAAAACGGCTGCTAAAGAACTACAATTAACAAGAGAAAAGGACTGAAGTTAAGTGATATGTTCAAGTTTTGCTATGGAGAAAAGGACCAAAGAGTGCTTAAAGCTTATATAGATGGAGAAGTTAATTTCTACATGAGACCTATAGAGGGAATTACAGCTATACCATGGATCATGATGAGATGAAGATCACGGGGTATCATGACAAATAGATGGTTTCTGTACTGAAAGCTAATGGCGTGGATTTAAGAGAATCGACGCAGATTCCTCCATTCGATACATGTTTAAAGGGGATAATGATGAAGATCACAAGGTATCATGACAAATAGATGGTTTTTGTACTGAAAGCTAATGGCGTGGATTATAGAGAATTGATGCAGATTTCTCCATTCGAAACATGTTTAAAGGGTATGATAGTCTTCCAACCAGATGGAATGGACATACTGTGAGTTAAGTTTATTAGATTTCTAAAGAATTAAAACTTTAGTAGATAATATTTGAAAAACATTAGGTACAATTTGATTAGGTTGTCATGGAACTGGTTGTCCCCAAGGCTTGGTGAAAGGCCAGTATACAGAGTATATTTATCAGAACTCTTCGTGCCATACATCAAAGACTTCATAAATTGATGACCCACCTTGAAACATGAACTCGATATCTTCATATACCGTGTCATTTAAAAAATCGACAGTAGTATAATAGCAGTAGGCCGTTGTAAATGATTTCTAGAGGACTAAAGAGGTATAAATAGAAGGTTGGGAGACTAAATATTTGAAGTTTCGGAATCTTTTATGAGAAAGATGTAAAGTTCAACGACGAATCCATGGTTAATTTTAAATGATGAATTGAAATGAATACAAACTTGTTGATTCATATTGTCGTATCAGATCAGGTTTTGTTGCCTTTGGACATGCTAGCAAGTGAAATAATCCAGAAAACAGAAATGTTGTTCAACAAGCAACTCCAATTAAGAAAGGTCAGCGAAGGGCAATCACTTATTCTTATGACCATCTTTCTTAAAACCCAAGAGTCGATAACAGCAGGGAAAAAATTCTTCACCCTTGGGGGAGGGAGAGGAGCTACTAAAATAAAGTTTTCAACATTGGTCTGAGTCGAAGGGAAAATACAATTTTTATTTCAACATTTTCCTTAGTGAAGTATATTTACCCGCAAGAATTTGCCATTCCATGAGGCCAAGAACAAGATTTTTCTATCAACAATTGTACAACATACCCTATAGAAGCCTGCATAAAGTTTTGAGGTGGAATAACGTGTCTCCAACAGAAACACTCCATACTCGTTATTGCATGGCACCATAAACATCCCAAATCTCAGTGTGTCGTCTTTTGCACAGTGGCCAGATCTAAAGTTGAACCATAAGTTCTGTAGATTGCCTCAGCACATAAGCCACCCATTTCATCAACAGTTGGCATCCATACTTCCATAGGAGCAGAAAGCTCATCAATATCTATCACCCTTGCCATAACTCGAAGATAAAACAAGGAGAAATTCTCTATGCACACTTCAATAACCTGACACCCCTTAGGAGCTTGAGGTATCCCAGTGATCTTAAAATATCCTAAGAGATGGTTCTTTTCAATTGCTTCCTCATTGCCCTCATAGACCAAGATTAGTGCCTCTGTTTGGTTATCGTGCACTGTAGTGAACATCAAGTCTTTTCTTGCTGGCAATTCAGTATTTTTGGGTATAATAGGTATGAAGCTGTTTCCATCTGCTCGAATGCCAATGCTCATTGAAGTTATTTGAGTCCATGACAGCTCCAAAAGCCCAGAAGGATTTTGTACATGAGAAGCCAATGCACCTTCTAGTGCTGCCCCGCAAACTGCAGCCTCTAGGGGGTTCATTCCCAAGTAAAGTTCTTCTTTTCCACATATATCGATAACCATTCTCCATATCTTCGTGATATTTGAGCAACCACCAACAATAATTACATCATTTACTTTGTCAGCTTCTATATTCGCATCATGTAAGCACTGATTGATCAGACTGGCGCATTTTTCAAACACGTCCCGGTTGACTTCCTCGAATTCCTTTCTTTCAAGGACCTTGTTCATTTTTCTTCCATTTCCCAAGTCAACATCAATTTCAGCACTAAGTTTGATCGAGAGCTTGTGGATCGCATCCTGGGTGGCAATTCGAAGCCTCCCCATTTTCTGTATTTCATCACCGTGTCTCGAGAAATAACCATCCATATCGGGAAAGAGGTAACGCATCGTATTTTGAAGTATGTCTTCCCCTCCTAAGGCAGCTCCGGCCAAGCCCCGTGTCCTGCAAACTCCTCCTGTTGCGGTTGTGACAGATACATCACAAAATCCAGCACCCATATTGAAAATAAGTGCAACCTTTTCACTTCCACTGCCCCTGTTCTCCAGCATATTCCGCTTCAGCTGCTGAGCATATAAAAGTGCAACAGCAGTCGGTTCAGGAATCAAGCTTAGAACCCTAAGGCCAACCTCAAGACATGCCGTTGTAAGTAAGCACAGTTGGAGTCGATTAAATGAAACCGGAAAGGTCAAGACTACGTTTAGTACTGGACGCTCAAGACAGGTTTCAGCCATGACTTTTAGTTCACCAAATAACGTTCTAAGACTTGTTTGAAGATGATTAAAACTCCACATGTTATTTTTTAACACAGCAATCAATGGTCTTGCACTGATATTTAAGGTCTGCACCTGAAACGGAAGGTTGCCTGCATGAACAGCAGGATCCGTATCGAGTCTACCAATTAGACGTTTCATGTTGAAAATGGAAGTGCCGGATAACATCTCGTACTCGTCAGCCAGGGGATTGTTTACACCACTTCTAGGAATCTCGTCTTTAAAGGTAACATACGATTTCATCAGATTCTGGTATTCATAATAACTGAGGAGCTCTACCTGAGAGTCTTTCCAAACTGCCACACTACATTGACAGGTGCCGAAATTGATTCCGACTGCAATTTCTGGAAAAGCTTCATTATCATATTCTAAGGGGTATTCTTCTTCATCCAGTCTCAAATCCTCCAAAGGAAGAGCACCCACTTCACAATAAAATACAGACGAAGTTTAATTAAGTAAATGTAAAGCTAAGCCATTCTAATTTCGTCTATCAAAAATCTTCACTTCACATAAATAAAGCAAAAAAACACTTGTGAGAAGGAAAAATAAACACGATAATTGACACTGATAGATTGAATAAATGTGGACAATTGAGTTGTATAATCCAATGATCTCTATCGATTCAGAAAAATATCTAAGTAAATACGTAGTTGAAAATCTAACTTCGAAACATAAACAGGGGTTAAAAGATTAGTGCATTTGCTGAACAATCTTTGGTTCTTGAGTTTACCTAAACCTACTACCGCTATATTATTTTTGTTTTCGTTCATCACGGACCGTGGTTTTTGCATAAATTATCTTAATTATGTTATGCATGTAGTAAAAAGGAACAGAATTACAACCATATAGTCTTTTTTACCAGATTTCAACACCTATTTCAAAACGTCACCAATCAAACATTACCAAGAAAATCAGGGAGCTCTGATTAACATTACATTCTTAGCTTAATTTCAAAATTGCACAAACTTTCTTATAAAACCCATTTCTAACATTCATTTGACAAAAATAGAAGACTAAATAGGATACTGGTAAGTAGAATATATTTTCATGGGAGAAATCCAGATATTATTCAGAATAAATATGAACTACTCAGAATCTGAACAAAAGGTTCTTAAATTGATGAATAGACTACATGTGAATTGCATAACATGAAAATGAATAACATAGAACCATTCAAGAATCAAGAAACAAAGAAATTTACGTCCAGTTAATTTTAATAGCTCTTCATACTTTACGTATCATCATTGGGCATCGTACAATGAAAAGAGAAAAAAAGGATATGAAAAGTCAGATAAATAGAACAAGCCCATTAGGATTAAATGTTAAAAGTGGAAGAAAAATTAGCAACAATACACTTACTGTGGATTCTTGAAAGCAGAAATAACAGAACCCAGAAAAATTACTCGGGATGAGGTATCCTTACTGAGGAGAAAATTGTGAAAAGAATCAGAGAAAATTCACTTTCTTTATGAACAACAGAGTGAGAGAGACGAGCGAAGGGAATCGTAAGAGAATTCTTGAAGAAGAGTGAAGGGAATTGAATTGAATGGTGTTTTAGTATTGATGGTAAGGAGGAGAGCGGGAGGCACAGAATTTAGTTAAAATGGTTTTTATGTTCTGTTAAGTTTGTTTTAAAGTTTGGGTAAAACAGGCGAAAATTGACTGTACTGGCGAGCGATTAGAGAAGAGAGATTGAAGAATTAGAGGTGTTAAATTTAGAAATGCGAACGGGTTTAGGTAGATGAGAAAAATGGAACTTTTCCAGGGATGGCCGTCAAACTACAAGGCCATTTGGGTAAAATACAAAAGGAGCTTCTACACCTCTTTTTCTATGTATATCGGACAAAATAAGAAAGACGTAGTACAATGTTTCCCGTTCAAACATTGCATGTTATTTTGAAATATTTTATAAATATTGTAAAAGTAATATTTAATATCAATTTATTGAGAATATTTGATGAGTTTCAAACGAATTAAAGAAAATAAAATTTAGGATAAAAATTTAAAAGAAGAAAAATATACTCTCAAAATTTAATTTTTACAATCCAAATTTGTTCTGTAAAAGTAATGTTTGATATCAATTTGTTGGGAGTATTTGACGAGTCTCAAACGAACTAAAGAAAGTAAAATTTAGGATAGAAATTTAAGAGAAGAAAATTGTACTCTCAAAATTTAACTTCTATGATTCAAAAAAAATTTGTTGACGAAGTACTAAAAATGAGCAACTTTTTTATACTACATTTGGTACATAAAAATTAATTGCTAATACATTAATTTAAACACCTATTAAAATTTCTAAATATATAAATAGAAATAAATTCATCTATAATAACTCTAGATTCATGTAGATCAAGATTCATTAAGTCTAGATGAATTTGAATGTTAATTAATTGATAATTAATAACAAGAAATTCATACATGACAAGAATTTTATAGTATTTATTATATAATGAAAAACGAAAAATGATTTATTATTGAAATAAATGAATTCTAGTAAGGTTAAAATCGTCCAAAAAATGATTTTCACTCGATATGATACATTCATACATGACATGGATTTTAATATTTATTACATATTGAAAAACGAAAATAAGATATTATTAAAATAATTGAATTGTAGTAAAGTTAAAATCGTCCAAAAAAATAATTCTCACTTAATGTGATATATAATATATTATAGATGTATTTTGAACCTCGAGCGTTAGCCGTGTTTTAAGTATTGACATTTTAGGAAAACTTGTATAAACTATTATAACTAAAAGAAACAATTTTATAAAGTTAGTAAACGAGTTCAAAAGCAGCTTTTAGATTTCTAAAACTCCTACTCACTTTTCAAAAATCTTGTCAAATGGACCATTAATACATAATGTTTAAAATATCGACAAAATCAACCCAATTGAAGCTAGGTTTGATTGGGTTAAATTGAGTTGAGTTGGGTTGAAAAATAAGATTTGAGGTCGGATTTAGGCTTGGGTTACGAATTAAAACTCAATTCAACTCAACCCAACTCGATGAATTAAAAATTTTAATAACTAGAATGGAAAAATCTAAATAGACACAATAGTGGAGACAAGAGAATGATTTAGAATGTACAAACGTCCCAATTTTTTACATATGCTGATTGGAATGAATACTATGTACAAATATAAAATAATTAACGGTAAACTAAAAATTAACAATATGATAATTAAATGAATAAATCCCAAAAAAGTTATAAAAACAAAAAGCTCCGTAATTTCAAACTTATTTATAAATAATATTCAAAAAGAATTCCATATCTTTCTATATATAAAAAAGTGTCTATCTAACGAAATTTCTTGGTTTAACGGAAAAACTAATGAAATTTCTTGATTTAACGGAAAAACTAACGGAATTTCTCGTTTTAACGGAAAATCTTTTTTCACCACCCTTTACTTTCAATATTATAATTAAATAATAATAAAAAAAATTAGCTTTTGACAATTC
>CAIGRQ010329644.1:0-10309 GCA_903798375.1 Fraxinus sp. D2006-0159
GCAGGTTCGTCTGATTTGAATTCTCTAATCTCAATTTTGCATGTTAGGAGATTGAGAACGTATTTTTCTCTAAGTGAGCTTAAGATCATTGATTTCCTTGGCTGAAGTCATGTTTCAATTTTTTGTTTTATTAGTGTGACGTTACTCTTCATTTCAATAATTATTTTGATAGTAACGAGTAAGAGTTATTTTCAAAAAGTTCTTTTACTTAATTAATAAATAAAAGAAATATTATTAACATATGTGAATTTATTCATCCTTGAATGTTAGGGGTGGACATGGATCGAGTTGGGTTGGAATTCGACTCAACTCGATAACTAAATCGACAGTCGGCTTGAGTGAAATTTCAACCCGAAATCGAACCGACAAGAGTTTACAAACCAAAAATATTAAATATAGAAAATAAAATTGTTACAAAATGAAGGCTAAAGACTTGGTGCTTTATTTTGAATAGATTTAAGGATGAAAAATTGTGAGTTATGCCTCGTTTGGTAGGGTTTCAGCATATGTTTTTTTCTAGAAAAATTTCTTGAGAAAGTTACGAAGCATTTTCATAAATTTATTTAAATATATTCAAAAACAGCTTCTTAATCTTAAAAATAATTTTTTTCAAAAATCTTTGGCAAATGAGACTCTTGATAATTTGATGAATTGAAGGCTCAAAGAAACTATATACCCATCACAAGAATGGAAACCGAATGCCCTAATAGATTGAAACCCTTCTTTCTTAAATCTCAGCCACTAATTTTCTTTGGAAGCATCAAAGCCGTTAGACTTTCCTCTCTCTCTATATAATCCCCTGAACAGCCAGGAAAGTGGAACCCGTGTCCCCTTTGTGCCTTTGCACAATTGCATTCTCAATTAAGGTTCAGGCTCCTAGATCCTCCCCATGGATCTCTCTTTTTTTTTGCATTTATGGTTTCCTTTAATTTTATACAATTGATTTGAAAATGATATTGTATTTGTTAGTTAAAGATCGATGAAATTGACGAAATTGGAGACAATGAACGAGAAAATGATGAAATTGCAAGAAATCCAAAGTTTGGAGATCAAAGTTTAAATATCCAATAGTTGATTTGAAATATAAAACAATGATTGAAGATCACACATGATCAATTTGATGCAATTAGAAGTCAAGTGAAATATAAACAAAGTATTTTAAAAAATCAATTCTCTCCCGAACAAGTTATGCTTCAATTTTTCATCCTCAAATTGAATTGAAGATCTCTTGAAATTGAATTCCAATATTTAATTGAGCAAACGATCAAATGTGTATAATTACAGTTAAGGCCAGATAAATGACTATCCAAAGCAGTACAATACATTTTAAATTTGGCAGGTTCTCTTTACAATTTTCAAGTTGTTTTTTGTTTTCGATTTTCTAAAATAGTGAAAACGCGTTCTCCTTCCTATTTTCGAAAATGCGTTTTCGAAAACAAATCAAAAACTTACAAAGAAAATCTAAAACGACAAACGTTTTTGATGTTTTCAATTATAATTAAGCTAAAATTTTCATAACGCGTTTTTTAGTGTGTTCAAAATTTCAAAAAGAACACATTTTCAACAATTTCAAAATGGATACTCAAAACACAAAACTGAAATACATAAGAACAACCCAATTTTTTTTAAAATTTATTTATTTAATTTTTTTTTTTCAAGTATAAAGAATCGCCCTTTTAAAAATCTCCAGTTCTCCGATTACCATTTCCCGCCATAAATATTCTTACAGAAAATGAGAATCGCCGAGATTTCTACGCCAGACTTCCGCCAGAGCTCCTCCGCCGGCACCGCCAATTCCTCCAACCACTCTCATGCGCTCTCCCAAATTGAAGCCTCAATCAAATCCCTCGAACGACACTCCGCTTCACTTCCCTTGCCAGATTCGTACTCTTCCGAGCTCCGACTCGTCCTTGCTGAGCTGAGTCAACTCGCTCCGTTCCCTAACTCTACTAAACTCCTCCTCTGGAAACTCAGCTACCGCCTCTGGAATACCTGTGTCGACCTTTCCAACGCTGCCTATACCTCCAATTCTAGCGGAGATCACAGACTCTCCGAAGAACATGCCAAGCTCCGGCAAATCGCCGCTGATTTTCTCTTCCTGTCTGCTGATGTCTCTGGGATACCTTCTCCGGCGATTAAAGCCGGTTTATTCTTCTACAAGACAGGTCTTATTTGGCACGACCTCAAAAAATTTGATTTCGCGAACAATTGCTTCGAGAAGGCCACTGATCTTATCTCCAAAGTTGAGATTAATTCGATCTCCAACAATGATGAACGAAAACTCCTCCTGGATCTCAATCTGGCTCGATCTAGAACTGCTTGGGAAGTTTCTGACCGAAATTTATCAATCGCATTGTTAAACCGATCAAAAAATGTTTTGTTTGGAACTTCAGAAAATTACAAATCTCTAGCTAATCAGTATTTGATGTTCGGAAAATTATTGTTGTCCAATGATGATGTTTCTGGATTGAACGAAGCATTGAAATTGATGAGTGAAGCCCTAGAATTATGTGAAAAAGGATTAAGAATAGTGAAGAAGACAGAGGAGACGTTACATTTGAAGGAGTTGAGGTTGAAGATTTTGAGATTTATGGCGGCGGCGCATTTGCAAAGTGATGAATTTGAGAATGTTTTGAAGTGTGTAAAGGTTTTGAGGGAAGGTGTTGGTGGTACAGACCACCATCCGAGTTTGAGCGTGTTAGCGATGAAGGCATGGTTGGGAATGGGGAGGTACAAGGAAGCGGAGAAGGAGCTGAGGGGAATGGTCGTCAATAATGGGATACCGGAAGGAGTTTGGGTATCAGCTGTGGAGTCATATTTCCAGGCTGTGGGCGCAGCTGGGGCAGAGACAGTTAAGGGGGTGTTTTTGGGGCTATTGGGACGGTGTCGTGTTAGCCCTGGTGTAGCCATCAGGGTCGTGAATAGGGTCGTTGGGGATGGTGCAGGTGGGACTGAAGGTGCGAAAGTGAGGGCAAAGGTTGTGACTGAGTTAGTTTCAGATGAGAGGGTGGTGGAGCTTTTTAGTGGAGATGCGGCTGCCAAGGAGAGGACAACAATACACGCTCTTCTTTGGAACTGGTAAATTAGTAGATCTTTTCCTCTTTGATTTATATGCGATATGCAGTTTGCGTTGGGAACCTTTTTTTGTTAAAAGTAACTGAAAGTTGAAACAATCGCATTAATAACCATTTGGCCTTTTTTGAATTTTCTCCCAGAGGAAAAGAGTTATGTTTGAAATTTGAATGTGGGTTGACCTTATGAAAGAATTTTTAAACTTCTCTTGCATAGATTGATATGCAATTACCAATTAGGATAAAAGTTAACTTGCCTGATTGCATTTTTGTTCATTTCTATATCCCAACATAACTACATAAGCAATAAATATCATACAATTTTGCTTAAAATAACAATTATCAGGTAAAGAAGTTCTCTTGCATGGTTGAACATATTCAGTAGGGTGTGAATGCAACCTTGACGTGTGAATAGCCTTGAATTGAAATTTTTATCTTAAATGGTTGACCAACCACGAAGTTCTAAATGTGTTGCTTATTTTGAGGTCATTGGAATTGCTTATCCTTCTCTATATCACTTACTTTCCGGATAAGTACCTACCTTCTGTATTTAAACAAGCTGGCTCATTCTCCATTTGAGCTCTTCATTCACATTTATTGCTTTTTAAGACGTGGTTCTTGTGCAACAGCCATCTCTTTATATTTTTCTCTTAATCTAGGTGTAATTATGTCACTAGTGATGTTCAGAAGCATCATGTGCACGTGGTTTTCATGCCAAGCCTAGCAGAATGATAACGTCCATTTTTTTTTAACATATTGCAAGATAGCATTATCTGATAGAACATGACAACATTGAGTAGGTCATAAGGCATGCAGTTACTACAAAAGAAATAGTTCTAATAATAATTATCAACGTCTTTCAGTGCTGCAGAACATTTCCGAGCAAAAGAATATCAGATAAGTGCTGAGATGTTTGAGAAGTCTCTTCTTTACGGCTCTCACACCATAGAGAACAGAATTTTCAGGGCGAAGGGATTCAGAGTGCTCTGCCTCTGTCACCTTGGTCTCTCCCAGCTAGATAGAGCTGAAGAATATATCAATGAGGCAGAAAAGGTACGTAACTAAGAAATAACTTCAGGTAAGTTTTCATTCATGTCAACTTAAAAAATTCCCCAACTTCATATGTTAACTCTATTTTATGATTTCAATTTCTGCAGCTGGAACCCAATATTGCCAGCGCCTTTCTTAAGGTATGGTTTTTAATCTCTGTAATGAATGTAAGCTTGAGCTCAGTTTCTGCAAATTTAGACCTTGTTTGATGAAACTTTATCAACTTCTCAATTGCTCAAACTTCATTTTTAACCACAAATTTCATATGACTCGCAACTTTATCAACTTTTCAGTCACACATTTCATCAACTTCTATCAAAATCTGCTAAAACTTTTAGAAAAAGCTTTGTCGCACAGGCTCTTAATTGAATACAGGACTGCATATGTATTGATCTTCTTACTGCTGACGTGTTTCTTGATACTTACAGTTCAAGATCTACTTGCAAAAAAAGGACCACAACAGTGCTATTGCTCAGGTGCAAGCAATGTCAAGCTGTCTTGACTTCACCCCTGATTTCCTTTCCCTCTCAGCCCATGAAGCTATTGCTTGCAGTTCTCTTCCCGTTGCCACTGCCTCTCTATCCCATCTCTTAAATTTCTACTCCTCAGGGAAACCAATGCCAACCAATGAAGTTGTAGTTTTCCGCACTTTAGTCAGAATTCTAATTCAAGATTCCAGTAATGACTCTGATATCCTCAAACACTTGAATAGAGCTTATCAACGGCTATCTGAACTTGGACCTGAACTCTTTTTTGGGAAAGGTGAAGTTGGAAGACGAGAAAGGAATTGGTTTGCAGTGAATGCATGGAATTTCGGAGTAAGAAATGGGAAGGAGAAAAATTACAAGTTATGTGCAGAATTCTTTAGATTAGCATCGGAATTTTATGGTATTGTCAGTGATGGGGAATCAAAGGAAAATGCTATGATGGTTGGTAAATCATTAATAATGTCTGTATCTGCCATCATTGCTGATGAGAGGCATCGAAAAGCTACATTGCTGGAAACTGAAACCAAAGAAGCCATTGAACTGTTAGACCGGGCAAAAAAGGTAACTATCAAGGCGTTGATCAATTTTTTATTTATTTATTTATTTTCACTTATTACTTTGTTTTCTTCCTCTTGTTCTTCTGCTTTCTAGCATTTAACCTTATCCTGTCTAGAACAGATAAAGTTCACGTTCAACTAGGATTGCGCACTTACATTTTTTTTCCAATATCAAGTGGCTTTGTGCCTTTGTCAATGCTTTACCATTGCCTGGATGCAGATATTAATATCAAGCTCAGGTAGCAGTGGAAAAGATGAGGGTCAAATTGCAGCAATGGATCCCAACATTTTCTTTATATACACTTTGAGTGCCTATGATCTGTTCTCAAGGCTCAGTGACAAGGGTGCCCAACAACTCCTGCTGATTAAAAACTTAGCAAGCTCAAAATCTTGCAATCCACAACATTTACTTCAGATAGGCTTTGATGCTTCTGAAGGACCACGATCCAACCCTGAAGTGGCCACTTTCACCCTACGAACCTGTCTGTCGTCCCTGCTTGCATCCCCTTCACCAGATTACCAAAGTGTAGCTTTCATTCTCAGAAAACTAATTTCTGTAGCCACTATCCATAAGGGTGACATAGACGATGATTCAGTGATCGAAATGTATAGGCAAGCATATCGGATCATGGTAGGTTTGAATGAAGGAGAGTATCCCCTAGAAGAAGCGAAATGGCTTGCCATGACAGCATGGAATCGAGCTGCTCTTCCCGTAAGGCTGGGACACATTGACGTGGCAAAGAAGTGGATGAATATTGGCTTAGAACTGTCCACAAAGGTTCCTGGCATGCAAACTTACAAGTCATGCATGGAAGATTATGTAGCAGACTTTGAAAAGAAATTTGGTGGGCATAACAATGGTAAAAGTAGTTCTTTAGTAGTGTCATGATTTATACTGTCATTGCTGTAAATAAAAACAGTTTGTAGGTATTGCTTGTAGTGTAGCCAACCGTTACTCTTGACCAAGATGTTTATATTGCAACATACAAGTTTAAGAAAATCTGGACGGCAAAAGAGTTTGCTGGGAAGAATTTAGTTTATGTATGTAATAAATCCAAATTTAGAGTCTTTCTGATGAATTTATATGAATCAGCGAAGAATGAGCAAGCAAAATTTTCCCTTTAAGGTAAAAGTATCAGTAGACATTTAACAGGGTGTCGAGTATGCTTAGAACCGCTGTTTTACCATCTCTGGCTGATACCTAGAACTGCTCAGGTAATATGAAGAACACTTCTGTCGAAAAGGAACTCCTGACACACCTTTGTACAAACAAAAATGCAAACTTTCTAGTATTTTCTTCAATTACCATGTTGACGATTTTGGGAATTGTCTAAAACCCCCGACCAGTTTAGTTTGTCTCATGCTCGGGCACCTTCGAGATTGGAATCATGTCTTTAGCAGCCACTCGGCTAAAACAAGAAAGAAATTCTTTGTTTCCTTCAGCTCCCTTCATAGGAGACTCAATCCAACCTTTTCAATGAAATCATGATCTTGTAGACCCTTATGATCTTCTCAGTCAACTATCATGATGAACAAATGAGGCCTCAAGTCATTACTACTAGAATGATTCATCCGACGATGATATCATAGCAAGTTACATTAATTTTCAATACTTCATGTCTTTCGTTCTTGACAATTTTCAAGCAACTTCAGGACTCTATCTCTCTCTCAACAAATCATTTAACGTTAATAATTCGATGAAAAAAGCTTCTTGTCCAGGGTTAAAACCCAACCCAAAAACAGGGGCGCCCCCCTATTGGAGGGTGGGCTGTCGGTGGCCGCAGCAGGGTTGTAATTCGATAGCATACAAACCACATGTGACTGTAATTCGTTGTGTGTATAAATATGCATTTTGAGCTGATATTAGGGATGATGTGAGGGTGGGTGAAATTGGAGCTTCACTATCATTGGAATAGCCGGGGCAAAGTGATATCCTAAAAGTTGAACTAGCTTGCTCAGGCTCAATAGCTCGAGGTTTCTATTGGGACAAGGAAATGGTGACTATATGTAAGTGCGTGAGCATGCATGAGTGGTAAAGATATAGGTCCGTATATATATACATATATTTATCCAAATAAAGGAATACAAAATATTGATATACGGTATACCCACTTTACTCGGATCGGATATGCGAGCACGTAATCTATGCCTGATTTACACCCTAAAAACAAAGCAAAAGAATAAAGTTCTTCATTTTAGGAAGATTCTTAGGCTGAAACCCTTTTTTGGTTGTATCTGTAGTGTACAAATTATTACCTTCACAAGTAATTATTTTATGGAAAAAGTGAGAAATATCTTTGTGCGACTGTCAAATACTAAGCCATGACATTGTTGGCAGTGGACTCAGATTCTGGAGCTACTACAGTGGACAGTTTCTCTGAAATGGAATCTGTTAGAAAAATACGAATCGTGGGTCGCCCATGTGCAGTGGCGGATCCAGCATCTAACTCCAGTTCGAACGGAGTCAACGTCGATAATCAGCGATCGTAAAAGCGAGGTCGTTTATTAAAATTTAATTATATAATATTAAAAATTGTTCAATATATCTGTAAACACGCTAAAACTAACAATTATATTATATGAAAACTTTCGAAAAATCTCTTTCTTCATAATTCCAATTCCAAAACCCTAAACCCTAAATTCAATTCTAAATCCAATTTAAAACCCTAAACCCTAATTTCAATTCCAATTTTAATTTCGCCCAATTCCAAATCCAAATCCAATCCAATTTCCCCAAATTCTAAATCCAATTTAAAACCCTAAACCCCTAATTTCAATTTCAATTTTAATTTCGCCCAATTCCAAATCCAATTCATTGACCCCAAAAAATGTTGCCTACAGAATCCTGACTCATTTCCTTCACGTGGACATCACATGCACACTGAGCACCCCGTTAGGAGGCAAAGACCGTAGGTCGAGAAAAAGATCCGACGACCGTTTGCACTTCGACGGTCAAGTCAACGGTAGGACAAAAAAATATAAAAACTGCAAGAAACGGAAGAGGGATTTGGATAAGGTAATAAAAATCATCTCATATTGGGCTTGGACGAGGCCCATTTCCATTTTCTATATATATGTGAATCCATTTCATTTTAAGGTACGTTTTCTAACCTTATCCAAATCCCCTCTTCCCTCTTTTGCGGTTTTTATATTTTTTGTCCGACCGTTGACTTGACCATCAGAGTGCAAACGGTTACCGGACCTTTTTCTCGACTGGCGGCCTTTGCCTCCTAAAGGGGTGCTCAGTGTACAGGTAATGCCCACGTGAAGGGAATGAGGTCGAGATTCTGTTGGCAATATTTTTTGGGGTCAACACAATTCTCCCAATTCCAATTCATGAATCATATTTAAAAAAACTGAAAACTATCACAAAATCATGATTTCAAAACTCATAAATAGATAATAACAAAAAAAAAAAAAAACGACGGGCAAAAAAAAAAAAAAACTCATCGGTCAGTGGTCAAGAACTCACGAACGGACAGGCCTCTCGACGAAGAAGACAACGGTTGGTGGTGGTGGAACCATGGAGAAGATGACTGGGGGCTGTGGGCCTGTGGCGGAACATGGCAACATAAGGCTTAGTGGCGACTGACGTCGTAAGTCGTCTCTTGATGTTAAAGGAATGAAGGCTAAAGAGGAAATGAGACCAATTGACCAAATGTATTTATTCGGCTGAGATATATATAGATATTAAGTATTGGACCCAAAAATAAATGACCAACCAAATAAAAAAAAAAATAAAAATGGATGCTTTGGCCCATCTGGGCTTATATAATTAACTATTGGGCCTAACTAACCCAACTAAAAAAAGAGAGTGCTGGACTAGCATCAACAGCCCAATAATATAAGTTATAAAAAAATAAAAAACAAAATAAAAGAAAGAAGAAACCAACCCTCTAGTAGCCGGAGAAGACGAACCAGCGAGCGGCACGGCAGAAATTCTTCCGGCGAAGCTCAGCACGGGCTGCCGCCCCCCAATCGGGTGCTGGGTCCGCCACTGCCCATGTGGGACGACCGGACCTACAAGATATTAAAAGGGTTGGAGGAAGTGGTTTGAATTTGATGTTCAAATATGCAACTCTATATATCCACCCTTAACTCCCTAAATCTCTAATGATCGTGTATTAAAAAATAGAGGGAAAAAAAGATGGCATGAAAAATGAAGGAAAATTCGAATGAAAATTCACACCAAAATTGGAAAGTCCTTAAAACCATATTTTGGACATGAAATCTCATAAAAATTGACACTTAGATTGTGGATTGTGATCAGGATTGGGACCATTGGAGAACAAGAAACGCAGATTTTGGAGTTTTGGAATGCAAGGCGATTCAACCATAAATTTTTTTTGGAATTCATCATTTCAAGTAAGTTTCTTGACTCGAAATTCATGTTAAAGAATGCTGCGAATTCTTACAGAATCCATTGCATCGGAAGAAAACTCTGTTCAAGAACCATGTATTGGTATGNTAAAGAATGCTGCGAATTCTTACAGAATCCATTGCATCGGAAGAAAACTCTGTTCAAGAACCATGTATTGGTATGAAATTTGACTCTGAAGATGCAGCTAAGGAATTTTATGATGAGTATGCTAGGCGTTTGGGGTTTATAATGAGTATTGATCGGTGCGCTTTCAGAGGTGGATAAGAGAATTCTTTCTCGGGATTGTCACTACATATTAAAAGAGCCAAAACATTGGCGAGAGAGGTGTCGCCATATCCTATCGTCGTAATTTTTTTTTTGCCATCCACCTCCATCCCACTCAGCCACTCTTCTTCTCCAATTTTGCACTCAATCAGCCCATACTCTTTACGTTCAATTCCCATCACCTGATTCTTCTTTTTCTTCAATTTTTGCGAAGTTTTCATTGTCTGACATTGATTCTTCTTCTTCTTTGGTCGTGTCTTCGTTAAGCACGGAGAGCCTGATCAAACAGGTTTTTGATTCCTTTGGATTAAAGGAATTGTTCTTACATATATGATATAAATAAATAAAAAATGGTCCGTGTCTCCATTCTTGACAGAGACACGGCATGTCTCCGTGTCTCCGTCTCCATTCTATATGGGGACACTATCAGTGTCTCCACACCAGATGGAGACATAGGCCGTGTCTCTATTTGACATGGTGACTTCTGCTAATTATTTT
>CAIGRQ010329671.1:0-14866 GCA_903798375.1 Fraxinus sp. D2006-0159
TTGTGGCTGTTTAGTGCATCTGAGCATATTCCATATTTGTGGATGTTCAACGGGGGATGTAGGTGTTAGATTTGGTCACCGAACCTCCGGGGCTTAGGCCGAAACAATTCTTGTGTTCAATCTTTAATTTCTGCAGTTTCTTTTTACTGTACTTTAAAGTTTGGTGTGATTCTTATATTGTGTGTGGTCTGGGCCTTACAACAACTAATTTTTGACAACATATCTCAACTCCAATTGTAGGGTTTGTGATTTGGGTTGTGAAATGTACTAATTTACAACTTGGAATTCCAGATAAACACATTCATGTGCCTAATTTTGGGAATTTTTTGTTGTTTCGCTTTTTAGTGATTCTGTATAGTTTGGGAGAAAAAAGGATGGGCAAAAATGGTAGTATGAATTTGAGGAATTGAGGATTTCTTGAGAGGATAACCATCCCCACTCGAGAGCCATCTGGGGCTCCAGCTAAAGTCATCAATGGCTAAAAGATCCCATTTTCGTGGTGATGTTCATGGCCACCACAGTGTCCTCCCATTAGGTGTAATGACTTCTATCAATGGCAGGCCGTTCAAATAATTTTTTGAACATAAGTTATATCATTTCTTGTATATGTTGCACCTTCAAACATATCTCCAAGTCATATACATAATTCAAATTCACGATTCAATGTGTTCCACCTCTGAACTTCCCACAACAACTCCAGAAGCCTCAGTTCCATCTAACTTAGTTGGAATTCTGTTGGATTCGAACCTTGGACTTCAAAAGTGTGCTTCCAGATTTTGTGTTGAAATCGAATTTGTGAAGTGAGAATTTAAAAGTAATGACGATTTTTTTACTGGATTGAGATATGTGGCTTTAATCTTGGCCGTTGATTGCTGCTTCTAGATGGTTCTTGGGCCTTATCTCGTGAATGCCATTTTACTTGGTTTTTTGGTTGATTCATTTCATCTTGCTGTTGGCTTTTGAGGATAGAAAAAAATGAGAGAGAGTCTCTCGACTGCTAGGATTTTCATCTTTATTTTTTCATCTCTCAAATTACTGATTTGAGAATTGCGACATGTAATACTTATCCTCTGATTTGTGATATTCTGAGTGCATGTTTGTAAGAACAAGACGATTCTTTTGAGGTGTTATTTCAAAGGGGTTTGAGATTCTTCACAGATCGGCTTTTGTTCTTAAGAGATTAGTGTTCTTGTACTATCTTGGTATATTAGTTATACATTTGTAACATTTGTTGGCTATTTAGTGTAACCGAGCATAATTTAATTTATTGGATGTTCAACGGGGGATGTAAACATTGGATGTGGTCGTCAAACCTCCATGGGTTAGGCTGAAAGAAGTCTCTTTTGTGAATCGGCCTTACAGTAGAATCAGAGCTATTAATGAGGAGCAAGATACCTGGATCTGAGAAGAAAATGTTTGATCTACTACAGATCTAAAATCTTCGGAACTGCTTCTAAGCAAAACTGAAAGAAAATGAATTTATATAAACCCCCTGGCTGAGATCTTTAATTTTTTGTAAAGTTTAGTTTTACTTTTCAGAAATTAGAGTTTCTTGATTTTTCTCTTGATTTTTGTACATTGAAACCTCCTTGAAACTAATCTTTGTCCAAAGTATCCTACAAGGCCTTGAAAATTTGAGATAATTTAAGTACAGGCGTGTCGGGGAGGATCTTGAAGGAGGAATCTTTGAAACATAGTATTTTCTTTTGAGTTTGGGCCTGCATGTTCTCTACATGTGCTTGAATTTTGCAAAAATTGTGAAATCTTGTATTACTTCGTGTACTTGAGTTTTTTGACACTAAACTGAATATTGTTGTTCTTTGTTGGTGGTGTCTTCAACTTGAATGTCATGTTTTTTCTGGAAAATGACCACTGCTAAGTTTGAAGTTAGTCAATTTGATGGAAATTTTGATTTAGGGCGTGTTCGGTAGAGATTAAAATATGATTAAAATTGAAAAACTAGTCGTTATTGTTAACTTTTATTATACGAGTAAGACCCAATAATGACCATATTTTCAATTTTAATTTAATTTTAATCCCTACCAAACAGGCACTAAATATGTGAAAATAGAAAATAAATGTTATTTTAATGCAAATGAAACGTGTTAAAGCATTAGATGATAGTTGGCTGCAAACATGATTCCTACAATGAAATCTAAACTTGAAGGAGTTGCATGAAGTACTATTTTCTTGTACTTGTTTGAAAATGTGATCAAAGCAGTTGGTGAAACCAAAACTGCTTCTAATCTATGGGCTAAACTTCAGTCCAGATATATGACTAAAACCATTACCAATAAATGTTTTCTACTGAAACAATTCTTTTCTTTCAAAATGGGTCCCTCAATTGATTTGGATGAAAATTTAAACAGATTTACAAAACTCACCCAAGATTTAACCAACTATGATGAAAAACTTTCAAAAGATCAAACAGTTGTAGTCTTATTAAGAGCCTGTTTGGTACGGTTTAAAATCCAATTAAAATTGAAAATATGGCCGTTATTGGGTCTCATCCGTCTAATAAAAGTCAACAATAACGGCTATATTTTCATACAAAACTCACCCAAGATTTAACCAACTATGATGAAAAACTTTCAAAAGATCAAACAGTTGTAGTCTTATTAAGAGCCTGTTTGGTACGGCTTAAAATCCAATTAAAATTGAAAATATGGCCGTTATTGGGTCTCATCCGTCTAATAAAAGTCAACAATAACGGCTATATTTTCAATTTTAATCTGATTTTAATCTCTACCACACACCCTCTAAACTCCATTAGTGACAAACATAAAGACATCAAGGTTACTCTAGAATATGGTAAGGAAGAACTTACCACTGATATTATAATCAATGCCCTAAGAAATAAGGCTCTAGAGATAAAAGCCGAGTCCAGTAATAGTCAAAATGGAAATAACTTGTTAGCTATAGGAAAAGTCTTTGGTAAATCTAATTATCACTCTAAGTCTTTTAACGAAAATAAAAACAAATGGAGTGATAAGAATAAGTCCAAAGATATTGCTAAAGGCAAGAAATGTTATTACTGCGGGAAATTAGGTCATTTTGTTAAAAACTACTATAAGAAGAAAAATGAGTCGAAAGAAAAGAGATTTGATTATAGAAGTGGTACCGTGGCTTGTAATAAAGCTAAGACCGAAAATGGTTTACTCCTTGTTGATGTGTAGAAGAAATTGGACGATGAACGGATACTAGACTTAGACTGTTCTTTCCATATATGCCCTAATAAAAAAAAAATTCTTGATTTTGAAAAAACTGTTGGTGGATAAGTTATAATGGAACATAATATTAACCATTATTAGATAATGGTAATATTTTATTCCTGAAAGGGACAAGGTATGTTCTTGGTTTGAAGAAGAATCTGATGTCCTTAGGTATGTTAGATGACATGGAGTTTAACATAAACTTGAGTCAAAGACATATAAAAACTCTTAGGGGCAATGATCTAATCATAAGTACTCCTAAGAGACATTGTCTCTATTTTTTGAAAGCTAAACCCTTATTTGGTTTGACTACTTCAAATTTATCTGAGAATTCTACACTTGCAAAATTGTGGTACGAAAGTCTTGGCCATATTGGCAAAAAGATTTTGAATTCTATACAAACTAAAGGAATTTTTGAAAAATTAAATTTTGATGATTTTGGTTCTTGTGAACAATGTTTTATACGAAAACAAGTCAAATTACATTTTCTAACCAGAATTCATAAATTCAAACTAATACTTGAATATTTGCATGCTGATTTTAGGGGTCCTACTGGTGCGTGCACTTTATTTTATTTCAGATATTATTTGATCATTAATGACTTTTCAAGGAAACTTTATTAAACAAAGTTAAATGCATACTTTTAAGTTCTGGTTTGCCTAAACTGTTATGGGGTAAAGTTGTTAAAACTATCGCATATCTTGTTAATAGAAGTACCACCGTGCTCTAAAGTTTGTTGTTCCCCGAATCTACTTGGTCTAATAATTTTGTGAATTATTCTCACCTGAAAGTGTTTGATTGTGCTGCATATACTTATCAAAACATTGGTAAATTAGAATCTAGATCACTTAAATGTGTTTTCTTGGGTTATGATAAAAAGTTTAAAGGTTACAGATTGTGGGTAACATGTGAAAAGGGTTATTGTTAGAAAATATGTCATTTTTAATGAATCTTTAATAACATGTGGAAAAAATGTTTTAACTGAAAAAGATTTTCAAATTGAGGTGGAGTCTTCTTATAATAAGAAAGATACTCATGTGCCTATAGTACAGAACATTGAAATATATTATTATTAGATGTCTTCTTGCTCTTGTTGCTCAATTTAAATGCGAACTCGATCTATTAGATGTTAAAACTACTTTTCTTATGGAGAATTAGATGAAATAATTTACAAGAGACAACCTGTTGATTTTATAAAAAGAGTCTTGAAAATACATTTTGTCTGTTAAAGAAATCTTTGTATAGTCTAAAACAAGCACCTAGACAGTGGTACAAAAAAATTGATACTTTTGTTCTTAAACTTGGCTTCAAAAGGAGTTAGTATGATACATGCTTGTACTGCAAAGGTAATAGAGATGAAAATACCTTATATTTAGTTCTTTATGTGGATGATATGCTACTTGCTAGTTGTGATAAATCTAAATTGAAATATGAGTTTGATGTGAAGAACCTTGGTTCTGCTAAAAAGATACTAGGCATGCAGATTTGGAGAATAAAAAAAAGGACTTGCTGTTTTTAAATCAACATGATTATGTGATTAAAATCTTGAAAAAAATTATCATGTATGACTATAAACCTATAACCTTACCTCTTGCAAATCATTTTAAGTTGTCTTCTAAATGCTGTCCTAAATGTGAAGATGAATATACTAGAATGGCTAATATTCTTTATGCAAATGCTATAGGTTTTGTTATGTATTTGATGATTTGCACAAGACCTAATCTTGCACATATTATTAGCATATTAAGCAAATTTATGAGTAACCTTGGAGAAGAACATTAGAATGACTTGAAATGGTTATTAAGATATCTTAAAGGCACACATAACTTAGGGTTAATGTTTAAATTAAGAAAATGTGGTGTAACTTTAAAGGGATATTTGCTAGAGATGCAGATAATAGGAGATCAATTTCATCCTATTTTTATGCCTTATGTGAAATTGTTGTAAGTTGGAAATCTCAACTTCAAAAGGTTGTTAAACTATCTTTCACAGAAACAGAGTATATTGCTGCTACTGATGCAATAAAAGAGGGAATGTGGTTAAGTGGTTTATTATCTGAACTTGGATTTGTTGATGATCGTGATATACTCTTCTGATAATCAAAGTGTTATTCATCTAAGTAAAAACCTTATGTTTCATGATAGAAAAAGTATATTGATGTTAAATATCATTTTATAAGAGATGTGATTTCAAAAGAATTTCTTAAAATTGGTAAAATTGTTGCATGGTTTAATCCATCTGATGTGGATACAAATGTGATTCCTTTAAATAAATATGTTAACTGTTTGAAGCTTCTATTTGTTGATTTTATGTAAAGCATGTACAAATGAAAAGTGAGATTGTAATGTTACTCTTGGCTGCACTTATATTCCCAAATTTTGATAGCAGGGTGAAGATTGTTGGATTCGAACCTTGGACTTCAAAAGTGTGCTTCCAGAATTTGTGTTGAAATCACATTTGTGAAATGCTACTTTATAAGTAATGGCGGTTTTTATTGGATTGAGACACGTGGCTTTAATCTTGGCCTTTGATTGCTGCTTCTGGATGGTTCTTGGACCTTATCTCGTAAATGCCGTTTCACTTGGTTTTTGGTTGATTCATTTCATCTGGCTATTGGTTTTTTAGGAGAGGGAAAAACGAGAGAAAGTCTCTCAGCTGCTAGGGTTTTCATCCTTGTTATTCATCTTTCAAATTCCTAATTTGAGAACTGTGATTTGTAATATTTAGCCTGATTGAATGTTTGTAAGAATAAGATGGTTCTTTTGAGTTGTCATTTCAGAGAGGTTTTAGAAGATTCTTGGTGATTTTTCATAGATCATCCAATATATTGAACTAATGCTCAACGCGGGATGTAGGCATTGGATGTGGTTGTCGAACCTCCAGAACTTAGGCAGAAAGAAGTCTTTTGCTTTCAATCTTTAAATTCTGCACATTGTACTTTCTGTAAGATCGTTTATTTTGCTTCTCAACACTAATTATTGTGTGAACCTAGCCTTACAAATTCCAACTGAGAACGTTGAGCTTTTCTTTTCCCTTTCACCAAGGTTTTTATCCTTGTGTTCAATTTGAGGCTTCATAAAGATTTCATTATTAGGGCTTCCATTCATCATATCAGATCCGGGTCTGGTACTGATATCTCTGGGAGACATCTTTGACATTAAGTAGGTTGTAAATACCTGGAAAAGAAGGATATACAATTAATAATAAATTTTTGTTGACATAGTTAAGTATAGCTAGTCCATCAAGATCTTTATTTCTTTCCTCAGGGCCTGGCAGCCACGAGCTGAGTTGGGGATTTGATTCATAGATCTTTAAAATATATAGCAAGCATATGTAGAAATGAAATATGTAGAAAAATAAAGAATATAAACTAAACAACGGTGATGTACTTGTATTTTGTGGTGCATGAGACGAACTTCAGAATTTGAACTCCTAAATCATAGTAAGTAGTCATTTTTCTGTTTATAAGAGTTTTACGGAACTAAATTTGTTAACTTAAAATCAACAATAAAAAAAATGAAATATTCAAAATATTTATATTAAAATCAAATATTAATGCAAAAATATTCTAACGATCACTTAATACAATTCGTTTTGCAAGATTGTCAACTCCGAACACAAGTCATCACCAATAATATTTGAATGCCTATTATGTTTCAGATACTGCTCAAAATTCTCACAAAATTTTAACAAACAGTAACATGCGTACACTTTAACTTCTCCAAATTAAACAAAATTCAAATGTCCGTTCATAATATTTAAATTGTTCAAAATAAGTTTGAGGTGGAAATTGAGCATGATCAATGATAAGGAGAAAATAATCAACTCTAAAAGATTGTTAAGCTAATTGTGTTATCTCTTCATTGCCACTTTCATCGAACTGCTTCTTTCTTCGAATGCTCTTAAACCAATTGAAAATATTTCCATATGGCTATGCACAAGACTGTGACTTTGAGGCTTTAATTTGGGCTAAAAAGTTTCTTTAAAAAAAAAAAAACCTAACTTTTTTGCTTTTGTGCTCCCTCCATAACTGGGCCTAAGGCGACGACCTCTTGGACCTCAGCTTAGGTCCGATTAAGCTAAATAATAAATTGTCTTTATATTGCAACATATACAAGAAATGTATGACTTACCGGAGTTCCAAAAGCATCAATGTGCAAGGAGGCAAATAACAATGGCGATACTTGTTTTTGGGGTGGGGTGGAAGAAGAAGATTAATAGTACTCTTGTTTTTATTTTTTATTTAACTTTTGTTTTTTTATTGGGGACCCCAAGTACAATTCTTTCTAAGCCCCTGTTTGGTACACATTAAAATTTGCATTTTCATTCTTTTACTCATTTTCAACCACACATTCTTTAATAAAATAATATTTTCTATCACATCAATAAATTTTCATTCTTCTTCAACCATACATTCTCCATCAATCTACTATTCCAGAATATATTCTTCCAAAAAAATGTGGATTAAACACACCCTAAATAAAGAACCAAATGTTATAAGATAAAAATACCCTTCAATTTTTATTTTTTTTTAAAGAAAATGACTCCACATGTTCATTAAACGGTGGATTTGGATGAAAAAAGATTGAAGGATGTTTTGCACAATCAAATTAATGATGAAAATGTAAAAAAAAAAAAAAAAAGAGAATTTGATTTTTTTTCACAATACAATAATGAAAGATAGGGATATTTTGTGCTATTTACCCTTCTATATGTCAAGATGAATGTTTATTGAAAAGAGTTATTTGAGAAAAAAATTTGAATAGGCTTTGAGATTATTTCATTGTAAAGCATTTACGAACTTTGTTTATAATCGTATCATTTTTTTTTTCCAAATAGCTAACTAATAATAATTTTTCTCCAATTAAATACTAATTCGGTTATGAATAACTTAGAATCATTTATATTGTCTGCTAACACTATTCACTAAATTGTATAATTTGTATGACATATAGATTCAACTCCAAATATCTAAAATGAAAAGTTCTCTTCAAATACTTGAACCTACTTAAGTTGGATCTAAATAAATCAAAATAGTCACATAATTAGGGAATTGAAATAATCTTATTTAGCAATGTCAATCGACTCGGCCTATGACCACAAAGTCGCAAGCTGGACCATCTAATGCTCTTCAAGTTTTTAAATTTATTTTATTTTCAATTATTGAATACAATTTCTTTTCAAGTTTTCTTCTATTTGTTATAGAAGAAAAAATTGATCATAAGAGTTTGTGCGTGCTCATGGCCTTAAGCTCTCGTTTGACACTCGCTAATTTCTCATTCTTTATTTCAACCACACATTCTCTAAATAAAATAATATTACATACAAATCAAAAACTTTTCATCATTTTTTCACCACACATTCTCACATCAATCAATATTCCAAAATTTTTACTCTCCTCAAAATTAGATTCAAACACATCCTAAATTTGACTTAACTCGTTCCGCTTTAATGCGATTACAAGTTATTGATGAATCGACTGGCAACGACAAGTATTGACCCGATGTGGTGTAGTCAAGATGCCTAACTAATTAGACTTCTACACTAAAAATCGACTGTTTTTTTCTTACCCAAACGAAACGTTTGAACTTTGAATTCTTCATCCAACTGTCCTATCACGTGCCGTCCCAGTGAACACCCCTCTTCAGTTACAAATTCTCCTCTTTTATACCTCTGCCCTAACACTCTCAGATCTCAATCCCCTTCTCATTCTCGTTCTTGTCGAAATCCAAACAATGGCAGCAATTGAGCCTTCGACCCCATTGCTGAAAGATGAGTTAGATATAGTGATTCCGACCATCAGAAACTTGGATTTTCTCGAAATGTGGAGACC
Source organism: Fraxinus sp. D2006-0159 (assembly GCA_903798375.1). Lineage (NCBI taxonomy): Eukaryota > Viridiplantae > Streptophyta > Magnoliopsida > Lamiales > Oleaceae > Fraxinus > Fraxinus sp. D2006-0159. The sequence continues at coordinate 9,046 of CAIGRQ010329671.1, forward strand.
CTTTTTCCAGCCATACCATTTGATCATTGTTCAGGATGGAGATCCATCAAAAAAAATCAATGTCCCAGAGGGTTTTGATTATGAACTCTACAATCGAAATGATATAAACAAGATTCTGGGTCCTAAGGCTTCGTGTATTTCGTTTAAGGATTCGGCCTGCCGATGCTTTGGCTACATGGTGTCAAAGAAGAAGTATATCTTCACCATTGATGACGATTGCTTTGTAAGATCCAAAACCCAGTTTTTGCATTTTTAGATTTGATTTTTTTTTTTTTGTTGGGTTTTAAGATTTGGTCTTGATCTGTTGAATTTTATTATCGAACACTGGATTTTGTTTTTATGTGTAAAAGATTGTATTTTGATCTATAATATTGTGTGGATTATATATGATATTTTCTGAATGATTTTGGTCTTGCAATGATAAGTCTGCCGTTTATCATAATCTTCAGTTTTTTTAGTGTTGGCTAAAAGATTAGATTTTGATCTGTGGCTTAAGTCAATGAATCATTAAGCTTTAGCTCCAAATGTGGCTCAATTCTGCTAAAGGTGGAGCGAATTATGTGAATTTTTTTTATGCTCGGCCTTGGTTGTTTTGATGTTGATATGCATTATGCATGATTAAGATTAAAATTTTGTAGCACGAGAAAATAGGTTTATATGTTCATAAAGGATACATGTTAGAAATTTTTTTATATGATTAAACCCCCCACCCCAAAGTACTTGTATCATTCAGGTGCTTTATGTTCTACCTACCTAGTTTTAAGATGGGGGACCAGAGAAGTTTTGAGATTTTCATTTATACATTTATTGATACACAGGTTGCTAAAGATCCAACCGGAAAGGAAATTAATGCACTCGAGCAGCACATCAAGAACCTTTTGAGCCCATCAACGCCATTCTTCTTCAACACTCTTTATGATCCCTATCGAGATGGTGCAGATTTTGTCCGTGGATACCCATTCAGTCTTCGTGAAGGTGTACCAACTGCAGTGTCACATGGGCTTTGGCTTAACATCCCGGATTATGATGCACCGACACAGCTTGTCAAGCCTCGTGAGAGGAACACTAGGTGTGAAAATGAAATCATTTTTTTCTCGAGTCTTTGGTTGACGTAGATCCTTTGAGACTATTAGATACTTATATTATATGTTTTCCTATACAGGTATGTGGATGCAGTAATGACGATACCAAAAGGAACCCTGTTCCCAATGTGCGGCATGAATCTGGGTTTTAACCGTGAATTGATTGGCCCAGCAATGTACTTTGGACTCATGGGTGATGGCCAGCCAATTGGACGCTATGATGACATGTGGGCTGGCTGGTGCACCAAGGTATTGTTATTTACAAAGATGCCGTATTTTTACATTCGAACTGTGCAAATTCTTGTGTACAAATTCATGTAGAATCTGCACACTTTTTCTTCATGCTTCACTTTTTAATGGGATTCATGATTTTGAACTGTGAACTAACATTTTCACATCAGTTTGCTTTATTATGCATGAGTATGAACACAGTTTCATATCTTGAGTTTATAAGGTAACCGTACCTAAGATGTCCTACATGGTTTGGCTGATCTGGTTTCTTATATGCTTCTTTTCTTTTTGTCTTTCTGGTTGTGTAGGTGATCTGCGACCACTTGGGATTAGGAATCAAGACAGGTCTTCCTTACATTTGGCACAGCAAAGCTAGCAATCCGTTTGTGAATCTTAAGAAGGAATACAAAGGTATCTACTGGCAAGAGGAGCTAATCCCCTTTTTCCAATCCGTAACCCTTCCAAAAGACAGCACCACCGTTCAAACATGTTATCTTGAAATTGCGAAGCAAGTCAAGGCGAAGCTTGGGAAGGTGGATGATTACTTCAACAAGCTTGCAGATGCAATGGTGACTTGGATTGAAGCGTGGGACGAGCTTAACCCATCTACCTGATTAGCCAATGGCTTCTAGTTAAAGATTCTAATTTAATAGATAGTATCGGAACCCTCGTCCAAGCTTTTTAGCTTCTAAAAGCTTGGACATACTTTCTTTTTTCTCGCAGAGATCTTTATTTTCCGAGTTGAGGACCGTATTCTTGTTTGCATCGGAGATCAGGACCACATTCTTGTTTGCATCAATTACTTGTATTTCATGAAGTAGTAATTATTGATGACAGGCTTTTATAAGATAAGTGTTCAACTTTATTTGTTCAGGATTTCCTGTTTGTACATTTTATGATTTTGGATCTTCTTTGTTTTAGAACGAGGTCAAGTGAGTAGTGTAGGCAAATGGCTTGATTGCTGTCTTGCACGTATAAGTTATCTATAAGGGAAATTGCATGATTAGTCCCAAATCTATTTTTTGGGTTGCAAGTTGGTCTAAACCATGCTTAAATATATCTTAAATGGCCATATGGCCATCGTATGTCTAGTTCAAAAGAAGTTAGATTTTGTTTCACTTGTTTGGAGTGGTCATAAGTTAGGCAAATTTACTAAAGATTTGGATATTCCCGTCATTAAATACATTATTACAAAAGTCTGATGGCTAATTTGCTCACAAGTTCTGAATCAACTTACTATTTGAAAAATAGATTGATCAACAATGGAATTTTCTCATCTCTTCTTGATAGCTCGTTAGTGCAAGTTTGATGCACTAAACACGATTGTGTTGGATAATAAACCATGTTATAGTATGGGTTTGACATTAACTTTATTATGTTAAATAAAGTTATCGGGTGATTTGATTGAAATTAAGTGATAATGGTGAAAAAAAAAATAAAAAAATTGAGTGGTCATGTTATACTAAGCATAAAATTAAATGTTCATTGATGAATTTAACCGTTGATTGATTAAAATCTCCGTCTTTCCATTAGACTTCTCAGAATTATATACAAAATGAAGAGAAGAAAATAGTCAATTAGAGATGGAATCTCAATTTGACTTGAGTAAATGAAGATTCAATTAAAACTGTCAAAAGACATACAGCTAGAATCCCCGTGCTTAAAACATTCATATATTAAAACAGGGGCTTAAACAGAGTCTTCACAAAGATTCAAAAGAATTACAATGATAAATTAAAATAACAATCTTTGAAAAGAAAATGTTTTCTGAATAGGCATTTAAGCAGAATATCGAGTTAAATGTTTCATCGACCACCGAACTTCCCTTTATGTCATGACTTACTAACCAAACTTTACAATGCGTTCCATTGGCCACTCAACTTTATGTTTGTGCACTCCGTCACTCACCAAACAGATTCCGTTAATCTCTTCGCCTACTACGTGGATGACGGAAATAATACGTGGCATTTAACTCCGTCAATGAGACTCCAACGTGGAGGACAAGTCATAAAATTGCGTCTCACCAAACATGGCTCTAAATCCCTTAACCAAATCGTTCCCTCTGTGTAACATAGCCAACCCAAACAAAATGAATTGAAAAAAAAATTCCCAATTGGAGACGAACCTTAAGCCCCAAATCGACGCCCCTTAAATCCGAACGTGAAGTCGTGGCTGCCTGAAGAAGTTTAACAAGGTCTATCATTGGACATGAAGGGACCAAACGAAGGTAATTCCCAAACCATTTTGTGATACTATGTTAACGTGTTTCTATCTTCCTGGGGTGAGCTTTTCTTTCGTTTTCCATTAATTGGGGGTTTCTTAATTTGTGTAGAGTGATGAAAGATGGGTAGGTGATTTTGTGACAAATTCTTCCCGTTAAAGTTGATTATATTTACTACTCTGCTGTAGTACTGTTATGGACTATTTACCATTTGTTCACTAGGGAAATTGGGAATTTCAGGAGCTTTAGAAATCGCATTTTTGAATGATCGAGCGTCCCTTGGAGTGCTCAGAAGTCTTAATATTATTATTCTTGAGCATTTTGTTCAAGTCTATGTGCTATCAATATTTGCGATTTTTTGGATGAATTAATACAGTTAATCGAAAAAATTAGAGTTTAATAACAGTAGACAAACAAGAAATCCTAAGGAGATATAGATCTTGCTGTGCATGGATGTCTGTTTAGTCATTTAATCATTTAGTAGGTTTAATTAATGTTGGAATTATTATATTAAAGAGAAACTTTGAAGCTAATTATGATTGTTCCAATGTGCACATAATCTGTTTGCAAGAATGTGTTCCCAAAATTGTGCTTCCTTTAGCTCGTGTTGTGATTTTAATTTTTTACGAATTCGATACTATTTTTCTTTTCAGAATTCAGTAAGTCCATATCCAGTAAGGGATGCACTGTCTTTGCAAGAAATTTCTTTTTGTTGGAAGTCTGTGCAACTAATTTATGCTACTGCTTGTTTTTAGATTACTTAATATCAGCTTGTTTTTATATTTATGCCAAGTCTGCAATGTCACAATTGACAGAGTAAGCTTGTGTCCTGACTTTCATTCTTGATATTTCTGTATAGCATGGGAATTGAGAGCGTTGCGGACGAGAAAAAAGGTAGATCATCCGGGATGCGTGATGCTATGTGCTCGGCTTGTGAAATGGTACTTGTTTGAGAGCGTTATTTGAATTGCTGTTAATACATTAACTACAATTGTTTTCTACTCATTTTCTTTGTTGCCATTTATGCAATTGGTTTTATTGAAATGACTAGAAATGTTGCTTGGAAGGCGCGAAGATATGCGAAGCAATTGATTAACGGCACTATCGAAGAACAGATTTGAATTCATGCCAACTCCTGGCATCGAGCAACAATCTAATTTTTGAAGCTAGCATGAACTTGGATATCTAATTTTTGAAGGCATCATGGTTCATGTTTGTGTAGTTTTTGATGTGTTCTTTGTTGCTGATTTTGGCGATGTAGTTAGGAAACTTGTGCTGGTGTGGATGGTGTTTTTAAATTGGTTTTTGAAGTGAGGATGGTGTTTTTTTGTGTTGGCGTTGTTGCAGCCAGAGCAGATGTAGTTTTTTGAAGGCAGCAACTGGGTTATTGATGGTCTTTTGATGTACAGATTATAATTCCATAGAAGGAAACTGGTGCTTGATTTTATTTTAAATCCTGGTTATAGATATCTGGTGCATTGAGTTGTGATTGATAATTAGTTTTTGCTTTTGTTGCCTCTATTTCTGTTTGGAGTCTTTAAATTCAAATCAAAGCACATCTAACAGTGAAGAATTTATGCTGGTTATGTTGGTCTACTAAATATCATAGACATGTTTCCAAATGGATGAAAAGAAACTGAAACATAATGTATAAAACCAAACAAATCAAACCATAATGTATAGAACATTGAATTTGTGATACATTTGATCCAAAATTTAACTACATCAGCAAGAACATCTACTACTTTTTGAACCAAAATTTGACTACATCAGCAAGAACATCTACTACTTTCAGAACCAAAATTTTACTTCAGCTAACTCCAAGTTTATTGATCCTTGTGAAAAAATGTTTATTTCATCTTCTTCAGTAAATGCAAATCTCAAAACATCTAGAGTGGCTTCGGTATCCAATTCTAACAGATGTAGCAGGTTTGGACAGGCTGCATTTGATTGTAAGCTTCTAACTGTCCATGCATTTTGAACACTAGAAATTTCCAATAGAAACTACACAAATTCTTTTCTAAGAGATGGCAGGCGTGTAGGAGAAAGCTTTCCATGCCCTGCAATACAAAAATATCATTGCTTGTCAATTCCTTAAATTGTTCAAAACAGAGAAACTATGGGGCCGTTCTCTTCGTGTTTCAGTTTTGCGTTTTGAGTTTTGAATTCATTTTGTGTTTTCTGTTTTGAGTATTTGTTTTGGAATTGCTAAAAACTCGTTCTCTTTGTCATTCTGAAAAACTGTTTCCGAGAACAAAAAAATGGAAAATGCGTTTACTTTGAAATT
>CAIGRQ010329705.1:0-17113 GCA_903798375.1 Fraxinus sp. D2006-0159
AATGTGTAGTTAAAAAAAAAGAACAGTTATTGATGTGATGAAAAATATTATTTTATTGAAGAATGTGTGGTTGAAAATGAGTATAAGAATGAAAATGAAAATTTTATGTACCAAACAGGGGGCCTAGTTGAAGTTTTATTTGGAAGCCTAATTGAGATTTATGAATTTGTGTTGGACTTAAGAGGACAAAGAAGCTTTTGGGGAGCAAAAGAGTCAAAAAAATCGAATTAAACCTGAGACACAGCACCCCATCACTGCCCACCGGCACTCACCTACCACTCGAGTGGTGCCATCGCGAGATGGCCACTCGTCGACACTCAAGCGGCGGACTTATCGTGGTTCAGTTTGGTTTTGCGTTTTAGCATTCTGTTTTATCTATAACTCTACTTTTGAAGCTTTTGGACGTTCCATATATATATATTTAGCTCTTCATTGTATTTTAGATTAAATTAGACAAATCGTAAATACAAAATCTTTGCATTCTTTCTCTATATTATAATAAAATATTAAAATCTCATTTTCTGCAAATTACATTATTTTTGTGTTTTTGTGATCTTTATCTCGTGCCTATAATCTCGTATTTTTTTTTCAACAAGTTAGTATCAGAATTATCCTGTATCATCTCCCTTTCACAACAGTTTCTCATTAGGCAAAGGGGAGCTTTGTCAAAGAGGGTGATGAGATACATAAATGGTCCTCGAGTTTAAGTGCTACCGGTTGTAGTTAAAAATCGAGTTACTCAAACATTTGTGTTCAATACTCTAACTCCCTTCTCGTCACTTTATTTTGATGTCTTAGTGACTAGGATTCCTAGGAGGTGATGGACTTCATTTTGAAATTTACTAAATGTGCAATCAATTTTACTTGACAAACTTTTCCTCGATTGTGAGTTTTGCACGAAGAAAACAGACAAAACAAAATTGGTAGTAGATGAAATCCATGCTATACTTCTTTTTTCTTTTCTATCTCAGTTGGACCAATTAAGTATTTTTCTGATGATGCGATGCTATTGCTTCATGCATAGTCATCCTTTCTGTGGGGATGTATATTTTCCTCAGTTATTGGTGGAGCCTTGGTGGACAAATATGGAGGAAAATGAGTTATTGCGTGGGGTGCAGCTCTCTGGTCTCTGGCCACTCTCCTTACTCCATGGGCTGCGAATCATTCCACAGGCAGCCTATTGGCTGTCCGTGCTTTTTTTGGACTAGCCGATGGGGTTGCTCTACCTTCCATGAACACCCTTTTATCAAGGTAATGTTTCTTAACTGTTAACTTTACTCATACTGAATTTCTGGTCACTCCATTGGTTTAAGAAGAAGAAGAAGAAGAAGAGCTTTTTTCTCTTTGATTTCCCATTATCCAACTCCATGGATCATTTGGAACTCCCATAAAGATAATTATATAAGAAACTTTTTGGTTAACTGAGATAGATAGAAGGGTGAATTTGTGCTCAACGTTGAAAATGTATTAACAGTATGTCTACCTTATATTAGGTGGTTTCCAAGCCATGAAAGAGCTACTGCTGTTGGAATAGCTTTGGGCGGATTCCATCTTGGAAATGTTGTGGGATTAATCTTAACTCCTCTGCTAATGTCATCAATTGGAATTTATGGTCCTTTCATTCTCTTATCGTCTCTTGGATTTCTCTGGTTAACAACATGGTCATATCGAGTGACGAATGACCCACTTGAGAGCAATTCTATGAGTAAATCCGAGTTGCGCTTAATTCAAGCTGGGAGATCTGACTCTCAAGTCATCAAGGGAAAGCTTCCACCTTTAAGCCTTCTCTTATCAAAATTGCCGACGTGGGCAATTATCTTTGCTAATATCACTAACAACTGGGTTAGGATTCCGTACTCACTTTTGATTTTCCATTTCTGAAAATCAAGTAAGTTTTAGTTCTTATTCTACTGATCATTTCTTTCTGATTGAACTGTGATTTTTTAAGTGTTTTCTTAAATGCAGGGATACTTTGTTCTTCTATCATGGATGCCTGTTTATTTAAAAACTGAGAGCAGATTTTTCCCTTCTCATTCCCATCATTGTGGTTAGAATTTTTCCATATACTGACTAATGAAAAGCAAGAAAAAGAAACTTGCATGTTGAGAGAAAATTCAAGAAAATAGAAGTTTTAAAACATTTTTACTTCTAATTAAGATCTTCGCTGTTGTTGTGTCAGGTATTTGATGTAAATTTGAAGCAAGCAGCTTGGTTTAGTGCACTTCCATGGGGAACAATGGCAATCTCAGGATACATTGCCGGGGCAACATCTCATTACTTGATCAAATCAGGGTACTCCGTAACGTCAGCAAGGAAAATTATGCAGGTAACTTCTGGTTTGGGATCTCATTACACTTGGTTGGTGAATAAGAATTCCTAATACTCGAGAATCAGGGCATTCTAGTAAAACAAAACTTTCGTTCCTTCGAGACTGGTATCACATTTCTCGGGTAATTTGTTACCATAATATAATGGAACAAAGAAATATGTTACGAAACATCATCAAGAATATAATGCTCAATCATGCAAGACAGCAAATTCATTTTAAGTTCAAAATGTACGATCATATCTCAGAAAGCAAAAAATCAAAATCTTGGATTCGAACCTTTTGACGTACCTTTTTCTGCGGTAACCCAAGAAGAGTGGATAAAGGAAATGATGGGCTGGATTTTTTTTTCCTGATGTAGAAATCATAATGGCTGTAATAAATACAAATGCATACTAACAAATATATGTAACTCACACCATTAGTCGATACAATCAGCATTCTAACATCTGCTTCATGATATGACAGTCAATAGGTTTCATTGGCCCGGGGGTGGGACTGCTCTGTTTGAACTATGCTAAAACACCCGTACTTGCATCTATATTGATTACAGTTGCCCTCAGTTTGAGCTCTTTCAGCCAAGCTGGCTTTTTACTGAATATGCAAGTAAGTTTATATGTCTAACAATATTTCCTTCTTCAGCAACCAGTAGCAGAATGTGTGCCTATATTAATTTTTTGTGTTGATTACTCGATCAGGATATTGCACAACAGTATGCAGGATTTCTTCATGGTATGTTCTGAAACCCACTCCAGAGATGTCGTCTTGATTTTCCTGTAATTCTCTAATGATGTTTTTTCTATCGGAAAACAGGGATTTCAAATTCTGCTGGTACATTGGCAGCAATAATCAGCCCGATTGGGACAGGCTTCTTCGTACAGTGGCTAGGATCTTTTCAAGCATTCTTAACTCTCACATCATGTCTCTACTTCACTTCAACTGTATTTTGGAATCTCTACGCTACCGGAGAAAGACTATTCTAGACAGCAGTGAGGACAGGAGTATTCAAATGTATAATCTAGCTTTAGAGTAATAGTTTTGCACCACATTATTGAAGAAGGGGAAATCCAGCTTATCAAGAATGAAAGGATCACAGGAGATAACTTAGGCAGATCCGGCAGTCGAGTTAAATCTTAATTATGGACACCTTTACACAATTGTATAATTGTTTGATCTGATAGATGAAATACTTGTTGACATCTTTTTGTTCAGTCTGATTCTTCTTTAGCTCGTTAGTAGTTAACTACTATTTTAGGCTGTGATTTTGTTTGAGAATAGAAGTAATGCTATCGTGATCATCACCCGTCTTAGAGACAGTAGAGCTCTTGATTCATTGCTTTTCTACACCCATATGTTTTAGCACTCGGTCTACAATAAGAGTAATGTTATTTAGCCTTACTGGGATTACAATTTCAATTTAAATAGCGTTAATTAATTTCACATTTCATTAAGTCTAGGATTGTAACTCCAGTAAAGTTACATAGCATTACTCTAGGTGGATTTTTTATGCACGTGTCTCACACAGGTCTCACGCGCATGTGAGTGTCGGTCAAAGAGAGTATCAAACTCTTTCTGGTAGAGGAGCTTAGTTTTGTTAAAAATGAATTAAGAGATGGGGTGCTAAATAAAAGGGGGAAATAAATGAATAAATAACAAGAAGAACAATAATAATCCACCAGTCACCACCCATTTATTCTCGCCAAAAGTATAGCATTCTCTTCAAACTAGTAAGTACTCACCCCTCCTGCCAAATTGACAGGTCGTCTTCTCCATTTCACTTTGTCCCAAAATTTACAAATAAACAACAAATTTTCCGAATTAAAAACGTTGACTTTCAGCAGTCAGCACAATGTTCTTAGATCAGAATTTCTTCAACTACAGCCTTCTATCTCTCTATCTAATTACACCACCAACAATAATCTCCCTCCTGTTTCTCACCGCTCCTTATGGCAAGCACCACCGCCCCGGATGGGGCCCCACTATCCCACCACCCTTGGCCTGGTTCCTTATGGAGAGCCCCACCATCTGGCTCACTTTCCTTATCTTCCCTTATGGCAACAACTACCACAACTTCCGTGCCAAGATTCTCATGTCTCCGTTCCTTCTCCACTACTTCCATCGCACCATCATCTACCCGATCAGGCTCTTCATCAACACCTATCGCCGGAAAAACAATACAGAATCTCCATCCGTACGGAAACCCGCCGCCGGTTTCCCCGTGAGCGTGGCCCTGATGGCGTTTGGATTCAATTTGTTGAACGGTTACTTGCAATCTAGATGGGTCTCTCAATATGCAGATCTTGAAGGTGACGAGTGGTTCTGGTGGCGATTTGCGGGCGGATTGGTGGTTTTCTTGAGCGGTATGTATGCAAATTTGTGGTCGGATAATATGTTAATGGGCCTGAAGAGAGAGGGAGGTGGGTACAAGATACCTAAAGGTGGCCTTTTTGAGCTGGTGAGTTGTCCCAATTATTTTGGAGAAATTTTGGAGTGGTTGGGCTGGGCTCTAATGACCTGGTCTTGGGCCGGGTTTGGGTTTTTTATTTATACTTGTGCCAATTTGGTGCCTCGAGCTGGAGCAAATCATAAGTGGTACTTGGACAAGTTTATGGAGGATTATCCCAAGAACAGAAAAGCTGTTATTCCATTTGTATTCTGAGATTGTGCATTTGGGCTCTGTTAAGACTTTGTGTTTGTTTATCCTATAAAATATTAGAGTGGTTGTATTCTAGGTAATTTTGCATTATTCTTGGATTATACTAGCAACAAAAAGCAATGTTTTCAAAAAGATGTGGGTATCAACCGGTCATGACGTTCAATCGAGGTCGAGTCGCTATTAAAAAATAAAAACATATACTATATGAGAAATTTATAAGAATAGATGACTATTTCCATGTCACCGATTCAAAGTAATTACGACTTTTTTTTTAATGAAGAAATTATTATTATTATGTAAGTCGTTTATCCACCTAAAAAAACACACACACATTTATCTACACGAAAAATACTATTTTAGGATTGATTTTACATTCATTTGATGTGATTATACGTTAAAAAAGATTATTTTTAGTGCACAATGGGCTAGAAAGTTTAATGATTTTCACATGGAAAAGTTGATGTTAGGATGAGAGATAAAAGCTTGTAAAGAGACTTTGAAGTTAAGTGACTCCCACGTCGAATAGTTAATGTTGGGATGAGAACGATAAAAGAATCTTATTTGCTGAGCACATAGTTACTAAAAATTTAATTTATTAATTTTTTTGGTTTTTAATTGATAATTGTCACAGCAAACCGACAAAATCGTAGCTGATGTATTGACTTTTGGCTTAACAGACCAGATCACCGATTATTTTATCGATTTTTAAGTAGACAGTTTATACTGTGTGACCAGACCAGATTTTGGTCTGTTTCCTATCGTTGCAATCTGATTTTAATAATGACGAAAAGTCTGTCTCTATTGACAAGGCTCACCAACAATGTCAAATATATGTCAATCATGCTGCAACCTCATAACAGAAATATTAATATAATATCACGTGTTATTCTATCATTGAACTGTTTAAAAAACAGTCAATTTTTCTATCCAATTATTTCCTGCCACCTACACTTCTATTACTATATTTATCAAAATTCTTCTAACAAAGTGGCATAATCTAATATATGATTTTGCCATCGGATACATGATCCATTGAACAAAAAAACAAACAAACCTAGTTTGCAACTTCGGAAGAGAAACAAACGTCTTGGAAGAATTTTTTTTTTACTATAATAATATTCATGTGCGCCACTACAAACACTGTTCGATCAAAGATTGCTTTCTGTTGTCTCTTCGTTTTTTTAATTGGAATAAAACTGCGTTGCCTGTTTACTCGTAGCTTTCATGCCTTCAAAGAAGCACTTCCACTCAAAATATTCCAGATTTTTAACAATGCACTCATTAATCATTCTTGGAACTCAAATAATTAATTTATACAACCATATGTTCCTTTATCTGCTGAAAAAAAAACAATTAACGAAACTCGAAAGCAACATAAAATTAAAAACAATTAGCTAAGCAATGTAAAGTTTAAAGGTTTAGTCCAAGAAGGAAAATCAAGCTGAAAAAAGCATATCTTATCTTATGAGCCACCATCATGTTTCTGAGAATTCAAAACCTCAGGGACTCCTGAAGATGCTGGTACTCGGTACAGGAGAAAAACTGCAGGTTGAAAAAAGTTCCATCTAGCATGCTGGGTAGTTTCAACAGATTTATCAAAGGTCATCCTGTGAACAATGATTCATCACCAAATCATGCTCAACAAAGACATTGAGAAACGAATAATTCTTTATGCTCTTATATTCAGACAAAGCTGCGGTTTGCTTCTGAATTGACTTCTAGTGGCGATCCATCATGCTTCGACTGGTCAGCTACATTTTGTTTAACCAAACTTCCATCTGATCCTACAGAAGATTTGGTGGCTTCAAGTATCTGACCCTGCAGCTTCTCGTACTTCTCTTTCAGTTCAGGGGAACTTACAGCCTCAGCAACAGCCTGCTTGATTTCTGCCTCCAAAGTCTGAATCTTGCTTTTTGACTCTGCATCTGGTGTATTTCCAGCATTTGCCACTTCCATCTTTAGCAGATCAATTTTGTCTTTTAAATTTGATGAATTGATAACATCTTCTATAATCATATCAGTTTCTTCATTGAGCATGTCTAATTTTGCCTTCGCTTCTAGGGCTGAACGTGGATACACCTGCAAACCCATAGATTCAAGAATAGCTTTAAATTCTGACTCTAACTCTTCGCTCAACTGCACAAATTTTTCCTTTAGATCTTGGTTTAAATTAACTAGTTCCGACACCCCTGATTTTGCAATTTCACCTTTTACTGTCTCAATCTTTTGTTTTAAATCAGGCCGATCCATGACTTCTTTGAATCTCTTATCAATTTCCACTTTCAGGTTGTCTGTGTTGGTGCTCTTTTCCGACATACTCTGAGCTTGGGATAATTCCTTCAACATATCAAGCTTATATTTCAGGCTGGAGTAATTAGGAGCTGATGGAAGATTCTTGTTAAATTCATCATTCAACTGTTCAATCTTTTCCTTCAATGCTGGTGTGAGCTGGTCTTTCAAATTTCTTGCTTTTGCAACTTCTTCTCGCAACATCACAATTTTGTCCTCCAAACCTACAGCTTTTGCCGCTTCTTCATACTCATAATCAATTTCTCTTTTCAACTTCTCTATCATCTCATTTAGACCCGGTTCTGGATGATCTACAGACACTTTACCAGCTTTCTGAATCTGCTGTTTCAGTTTTTGAACCTCATCCATCAACTCCACTTCTGAAGTCTTAGACACAACTATGGCTTCTTCTTTCTTTTTCATATTGACCTTCTTCTTTGGATCAATTGGAATTCCCTCTTGGAATCCACCAAGTTTACGGAACTTTTGAGCCCTATGTTTTAACAGCTCTTCTGTGTCCATTTTTCCAAGTTCCTGCAGAAATCAGATGTGTCTTAAGCTTCTGATAAACACACACAATATTATGAAAAAAGGTGAAGGTGCCACTCACATCCATTGATTCAACAATTGCAGTTTTTATCTGTTGTGAAGTCCAATATGAATCAGCATGTGCACCGCCGAGAGGTTCCTAAAATGAGTCATAAATTCCAACTAATCATAAAAAGTTGTACAAGTTTGGAGATGACATGAAACAAAAATTTCCACAGCATAAGCAACGCAATAGGTATAAAATGCAAAGAATATTTTCCTCGGGTCACAAAGTCCTCAGGAATCTCCAGTAATGTACTTCCGATCTTAAACACATGACATTTCATGTTCAAAACACATTTAAACATTTAGAATGTTTTCAGATTAAAATTAAAGTAAGAAAGAATATTCGGGTAATGAGATAGAGTTATGGTAAACAAGATGCAATGAATAAAATGGTGAGAGAATATTACAGGGATGATGCCGTCAGCAACTTCTAGCTTGCACAGTTCTTTAGCTGTTATCTTTAGCTTCTCAGCTGCCTGGAATGAGAGGGAAGTATACTGAGTCACAACAATTTTATCTCTAGACAAAAAGTAACAGATCAGTCAAACCACCTTTGGAGAAGCTTTCGCACTCTTCCACAAGATTGCTGCGCATGCCTCTGGGCTGTGCCATGGAAATTGAATGTGAATAAGAAGTTAACAAGTAAACGAATGAAATTACATTAAATATTTTATTAAGGAAACAAAAATTTTTGTGAGCGTTCGAGAATATTATGCTTGGGGAAGACTCATGCTATGTTTCAAATAATATTCAGCTAGAGAAGAGGTTTATCCCATTAATAATAAACCCACTTATTCAAAATAAAAATGTGTACAAAGTTCAGCCTGTAAGACTATTAATTGCCTGTGTTGGTAAATGAGTCACATTATAATGATTTATTTAATTAAGTGTCAAGAGTTCACAAAGTTAATTTTTATTTGTTGGCCTCAATAGTTCTAGCCTATTCTACATTATGCGATAAAACATTTAGCTCACTATAATTCACCACCATACTGTCACTCGTTAATACCCTTTGGGTTTAGCATGTATATGTTTCAAAAACAAGGTAATGAATGGATGACACAGAGAAGGTATGGTCAAGAGGTTGGTACTGTGGATGCAATGAAGTGGATGGCTTTCTCGCAAACAAGTAATTAACTGTAAAGTATACGTATTTTATATTTATTGTCAGGCTATTTCTATCTGCCGCTGATCAAAATGTGCACTCTAATAGACAATGACACTAACATACAATAGGATACCATTGAGCCTCATTGGTCAAAAGGATGATAAAGTGACAATGCACTTGCATTAAAATTCATTCAGGAAACAATGAAATAGTGAATGTTATGAGTCTGTGTGCAGCATTTAAGGATGATGCAAACAAGACTTCTCAAGGAGGTAGTTGACAGGATTTTTTTTTGTCGATAAAGTTATCATCCAAGTGGTATGTAGACCATCTAAATAACAAACAAGCCCCTTGAACAATGTAGGACGAGAGTAAATATGCTGATTGTCAATTTAAAATCACCTGGCAACATAGAAGACTGCATTTTCAAGCATTAATAGCTTGTTGGCACAACCAATAGCCAGAGCTCCACCAGAGCCACCTTCTCCCATAACAATTGAGACAATTGGTACTTTCAGACCAAACATAGTCCTCAAGTTCTGAGCTATTGCTTCCCCCTACATACATTAAAACAAATGATTAATTGCACCCTCCAGTCCCTCAGGAGGATTCCACCATTACCATACACATACTTGGCCAAGTTCCTCAGATTTAAGATCAGCATATGCTCCTGGAGTGTCAATGAAAGTGATAATTGGAAATCCATGGTGATCTGCATAGTACATCATGCGTAGTGCCTTCCGATAACTGTTGGATACAAAACGCACAATTTAGCATGGGATAAATGCATTTCCTCATTTTAAAGCTTACTGCTTTGTGGCGAGATGGAATTTTCTACAACATCAACAAATGCGTTAGTGCACGTGTGTCCAATGGTTATTCCTAAGCAACTAGGACCTATTGGGTTTTTTTCAATATGTACACTTCATGTAGAAGTTTAAAATACGACAAACAAATTGTTTCCCAAATGTATACCCATGGGGAGTAGGCATCCCAAAGTTGCGCTGAATATTCTCCTTTGTATTCCGTCCTTTCTGATGGCCCATGAACATGTAACTCCTACCATTAATTGTACCAAGGCCAGTGACCACAGCAGGATCATCGTATCCAGCTCTATCACCATGGAGCTCTACAAACTGGCCAGTTGGAAATGAAAAGGTTTGTTATGATATGGGAAGATCTTTCATCCTATCTTATGAGTTTCCAACTAATAATAAATTCTTGTTTACCTGAATAAAAATGAAGACTATATGGAAATATAGAAGGTAATAACTAAAATTATAAAGAACTATAATTGAAAATTGAATGTCAGACTAGAGAAGCTACCAGACCTTCTCAGTAATATTGAAGACATGATCAAGAAACGTTGGCCTATTAGGATGCCGTGCAATGTTCACACGCTGTATAGGAGTCAAATGCGTGTACAGATCTTTCAGAGCCTGCAACGAAGGGAATTAAAATATGTAAAATCAAATTTTCAGCCATGATAATATGAAAATAGAAGTTACAACTTTCATTTGTAAGTTTTGCCTCCAATATATGAAGATTATGTTCAGACAGAAGTCCGCACAAGGCACAGGCAGCAACTATTGTGCTCATGAAAGAAAAGTAAGATGGCAATGTAATTTTGAGGCACGTGTGATTGGCTAAACCTGTTGATATTTGTTCTCTAGCAAGATAATTTGATCACTGAAGTCCAGCCCAGTTTCATTTGCCATTTTTTGCACCTGTAATTCAAAAATGAAAAAAAAAACACAATCATATTTTCTATACTGACAAGTTTCCATAAAAAAACACATACTCCAATTTAAATGGTTCGTACATCAACAATTTTCTTCTGCAGATCCATAAGAGGCTTTTCAAAATCCAAGGTTACTGGCTTTGGCTTCTCTTTCAAAGGCTTGAAGGGTGAGAGATGGCTGAGGACTCCACCCTTCACATTGAGATCAGGATCTTCTGGCCATGGATATTCGTGCTTTTTCACTTTCCTAACCTTTGCACAGATAGTAAAGTCTCTCCGTTTTGCTCCTAGTTGGGCCCTTCCAAGTGATTTTAGGGGTACACCACAAATAGAATTGCTAGAACTCTTAAGAAGATCTGAAGCAGAGGGTTTGGAAGCCAAATTTCCCATGATTGACACTGGAGATTGGGTCATTGAAGCCATTTTTCCACTTGTGCAAGCGGATTACTCAGCGTGAATCCTTTTTCAGCCAACATAGGAAATGATTTAATGAGTAATTGAAATCACCAAAAGAAAAATCAAAGAGAGAAGGAAAAACCATTAAAGGAAATTGAGGGTTAAAGTTCAGAAATGAATCTTTTATAGTAGCTGAGGCAAGCAGTAAGCATATATTGCATATTGGAGAGAGATATATCATTAAACACTAAAGAGAAATTATTAATTATCTGCTTCTTAGTAAATATATCCCAGCAATCAAGCCAAAATGATTAAATAAATAAACAGAGATACCGGACATACAATGTAGCAAAGTTTGAGATTTGAAAAGATTGACACGAAACTAGATAAATAAACCTCTGAAGTAGAGACAGAGAAGTGAAAAGTAAAATATCAGATTATATCAGGGTAGCATTTGAACAGGAACAGCATACAAAACAAGATTTATGACAACTCGAAAAATGGCATCTCTTCTTTAACAAAAATAAAAAATAAATTGACAACGAATTCAATACATTGCCAACCTTGTGGCATCACCTTGAACAATTTCCCAATTAAAAGTCTAAATTTTAGCTTAACTACTGTATTTATGGAAATTTTGGCTAATTTAGATAGGAAATTTCATAAGCATAGCACATTCACATTCTCGTTTCTAATATTTCATAAGATTTTTCAGCTATTGTATCAGAGCAATCAACAGAATAGGACCAGCTGTCCGCATGCAGGAGATGTTTGATTTCCACTAATTACCCCAGGGAAAAATACAGATGTGTTAATGTTGTAATCAAATATATTCAAGACGAATGGAAATAGGAAAATCAAAAATTAAGGAGTGAAACAGAAACAGAAATTACCAGTATACAAAACTCCAAGAAAACAGGAGAAAGAAACGGCTCGATTCCGCAAAAAATTAGCTTTATTTTCCATTCTAAGTGTTTAGTAGAAATAATGATAATAATAAGACTATTTAGCTAATTCAACCCAAGCAGTGCACACAGCTAATTAGGAAATGCTAATAGCATAGATGCTCTACACATAAATTCAGATTCCAATTAACAGAACAAAGAAATTCATGCATCCAGCAAACTAATCCGATTATCAAAGATAACACACCTGCAAGCAGAGAAAAATCAAGGAGATTCAAATCGGAATGAGAGATCTGGATTCCCAATTGAAGGAGGTGAAGTAGTGGTGTGGCTGAGCAAATGTGTGTGGTGTGCGAGAGAGAGAGCGATTATGAAGGAAGAAGAGAGAGAAAGAGCATCGATAAGATCGTCACAGAGAGTATAGTTTGTTTGTGTGTAAGTGCAATGGAGAAGAGCAAATGCTTCTAATATTATTTTTCGATACTCTCTATGCTTCAGATGACAGAGAAACCTAACTCTGTTTTAATGAGTTCCAGCCAGCCACCCTTTTTCGGTTTCACCGTTGAAACCAAAACGGGTCCGGACTTCTCAACCCTGATCCGGAACTGAGTGTCACGTGAGTGCTTACAGCTTGCCGCACGTGTCAATGCTAGATGGATTCTAGCGAATTATATATATTTTCAAGTAAATAATTTTTTATTCAATAAAATAAATTTAACGTGCATATTTTTTAATATGTTGAGGGTCTTAGAAAAATTTCCTTATAGGGTAAAAATGGATTTTATTCTATTGTTGTCATAAAGGAGGAGACCAATAGAAATTCCAAAGGCCGTGGCTTTTCAGTGTAGCAATTCTCAGGAAAAAAAAAAAAAAGAAGTATGAAAAAGTGTAGAGAGGAAGCGCACAACTATTAAAATAAGAAATACGACATTTGTATCAAGTCTTATAAACTAAAAAACATACTTAGGGGATGGCAAGCTGGTCGAACCGCTTAGGGCTCGGATTTTATACTACGTTCGAGTGAAAGATGATGCTACCGGCTCGTTTGGGCCAGTGGACATGCTCCTTTTTTTCCTCTTTTATTGCTTATTTTGAGCTTATTTTTTACTTCTTAAAAAAATAAGAAATGAAAAAAAGTCGGCTCGCGGGCGACCCATGGACCAAAAGACCGAGTCAAGCCTAGAATTTGGATACAAGCTGAGCTCAAGTATTTAAGGGTTATGTCATCTTGACTCGATCCATTGCCATTTGCCACCCTAGACATAACCTATTATATATGTAAAGTTAAACCTCCTTTCGAAATTGACTACAATTTCACCATCCCAACCTTTCCATTTTCCAACAAAATAACTCTTGGTTTATGAGATTGCATGCGTGGCTAAGTTTAATTTTATTAAGATAAGTAATCTAAACTCTTATATTTAGATTAACTAGTCAGAGTTGAATATACATTACACGTTATTTTAAAATGTTTTATAAATGTTATGAAAATAATATTTGGCCATCTATTTACCTTTT
Organism: Fraxinus sp. D2006-0159; assembly: GCA_903798375.1. Classification (NCBI taxonomy): domain Eukaryota; kingdom Viridiplantae; phylum Streptophyta; class Magnoliopsida; order Lamiales; family Oleaceae; genus Fraxinus; species Fraxinus sp. D2006-0159. Next base: position 13,534 of record CAIGRQ010329705.1, read on the forward strand.
TGAAAATAAAATGTAATTATTAGATATGCACATAAATAGTGAAATGAGTATTTAAATGTGAATATTAGAATTACAACTAAATATATAAAAGAAGATGAATGACAAATATGATACATAAATTAACGTGAATATTAATTAATTTATAATTAATAACAAGAATTATATACGTGGCAATGAATGTTAAATCATTTTTATACTAAACGAATATAATTTAATTTTTAATTAAGTGAAATTGGATGATAATTAGCATACATGAACGTGAATAATGAAATGAATTCTTGAATGTAAAATTCTAATTAACATTAATTAAATGAATGTGATGTTAATTAATTGAGAATTTATAATAGAGACATGGACTTTAGATTTCACGAGGTCTTAACCTACTTTATGATTAATTGCCCTTTTTTCAAAGAATGAGAATTGTGAAAAATTTTAAAAACTTCAAACCGTTGAAAAAGACTTTACCTATGTGGTATATATATCACGTGGTTAGCTAAGCAAAAATGTACTTATTCACCGAAGGGAGCACAATGGTTGTGTCGCCTCTTCCACCTCCAGCTCTCAGGCGGTGAGATCATTTAATACCATCTCAACCACCTTTAGTTTTGAGGCATTGATAACACATTACAACGCGTTATTGACAAAAACATTTAAGGCCTATTCGAGGCGATCGGGAAGAACCCAACCCTTAGCCACATTGGATGGGCCTCCAGAGAGCCAAGCCCAACACCTTATGCTCGGTAATATAACACTTTGAGTTACATACAATTTGATTGATGTGACATCTCTACAAGGACGATTTAGAATCAAATCTCTTCTTTCTCCACTAGGACAATGTCCCGTGACACTGACAAGCCTATTTTGGTTAGGATATGACAATATCACACTAAACTTGAATCGTTAGGATGAGATCACATGTCAAGCATCAAAGAAACTTCATATTCATTCTTCATCTATAAATATTCACACTAGGTAGTTTTTCTCAATCTAGAAAACCAAACTCGTGAATTCCTTCTCTTTCGTGTTTCTCTCCCATGAAATTATCTATCTGTTGTTTACTTGAGAGTCTGAGCATTGGTGCTCTTAACGATTGCAGCCTCCCCATCTTTGTTTGGAGAAGTCTTGGTCTGCGTCTCTAATGCATGTGTCCAAAGTATACATGTAATACATGCATGGAGGAAGGAAAATAGAGATATGTTGATGAGCCGATCACATCCATATTCGGAGGTGAATTGGAAAAAATAAAAATCAAGTATTTTTAAGCTGTAACTTGAGAACGACCTACCCCACATGTCGACCAAAATCCACTCAAACTCCACACAAACGTCACACAGTTTCAAGGCCAAGAAAACAAATGATGTTCATAGCTTTACAGAACAAACTGATCTTTACTTCCTTATAAAGCATGGAAAGACAAGATAATTTATTTTCCAACCATCTAAATTAGTTTCTGGGTTCTATTTGTTTCTGAGTTCTTTAAAATGTGTTCATCAGATCGGTTGTTTTCCAGGCAGAGAACTGTTCATCAGATCCTTGGAGAATGATTTGGTAAGTCCGGCATCTGAAATGCTCATTTTCTCAATTTTCAGATCAGTTTTTCTTTTTTCACTTCATCAACGTAATGTTTGTATTTATTGAAGTAGAGGATATCATAATCCATGCATACCCGACAATTATCTTATCGATTTAGTATTGCAATTCCCACATGGTTGGTCAGTCATTTTGTTGAACCTCTTGATCTAAAAGTAAGAAATGGTGCAGGAACTAAATACATGTCTTGTGCACATTTTTTCATAAATAGGTGGCGGGATGACTTGAATTTTGATACTGTGTTGAAACCGTATTTTCTGAACCTTTAAATTAATCTTCAACAATCTTTATGCCGTTTAGGTGGTAATATATAAGAAAAGAATCATTCTTTAAAAATTGGGAATGTTTTGGTATCATGAAATCAATTTCTGATACTAATCTATTGAAACAGTTGCAGATGTGATGCTATGGACGCCAAAAAATCTGACAGCAGGAATTTTAGTGGTGACTTTGGCTGTTTGGGTGGTGTTTGAGATCTCTGGTTATGCTCTGCTCTCATTATCCTCAAGTGTGTTCTTGCTCATCTTCACCATTCTTTTTCTTTGGGCAAAATCAGCAACAATTTTAAACAGGTTACATAGGTTTCGCGGATTCTGTTTTCCTATTTAAGTTTAGTTTGTTTTTATGTTAAGCCCCTACTTGGTATACATTCTTTCAAAATATATTTTTTCAAAACTCATTTTCGACTACACATTTTTCAATAAAATAATATTTTTCATCACATCAATAACTTTTCCTTACTTTTTAATTACAAATTTCGCATCGTATCACTATTTAAAACATATTTTTTCCTCAATAATATTAATATCCATCAAACACCCCCTAATTGACAATATGTTTACATTGTGAGCACACTTGTCTCCTCGACTGTGAATTTTTGGTTTTAGAAAATATATTGAGTACAAGTATTAGATTGTCCTAAAATTCCTACTTTAAAAAAAAAAAAAAAAAACCTTTTAAATGGCCATTTTTCAATGAGAGAGAGACTGAGAGACTTTATATTCCCATTGTGATCTTCTTATTCTTAGCCTCAATTTGGTTTAGATAAAAATTAAATTTTTAGTAGATTTTGATAAAATTTGTTAAAATGTTTGGTTAAAAGTTGTGGATCCCAAGAAATGCGTGGTTAAAATCAATTGAGGACTATGACTTAGAATTTTAGTTGATCCAAACATGGGCATAGTGAAAACTGGCAGGTGAAGAGTATATTTTTTAAAATTTTCTTAAGACCAAATTGTTTAGTTCCTAACTGTTAGTATTGAACGGGGTCACCCATGTGGGTTGACCCAACCAGAGTTGCATGAGATTATTTTTTGTGGGAGAAGTTAGAGGAATTGAATTTTGAAATTGAATCTTAAAACGTTTCCATCACATACAACTTCTAAATAACTCCTAACCCTCCAAAAACCAACATACAAGTGATGCAAATTTTGGTTTCTTTATAGAGAGAAAATACATGAGTGTGGTATTTTGATTTTGGAAGTATATCATTTCTAAATTGATTCTTGGATTGTGGCTATCAAATTCCTTCCTTTGTGATTGAATTTCTAACCAAGAAGCGCGTACAAGACAGTGTAGAAGACAAGCAAACCAAAGGCAAGTGATTCAACCTTATTTTGGAATTCGATTAGAAGCATGCAAGCATAATTTACACTAACATAGCATGGAGCGAGAATGTTAGTGTAATTCAATCTAACATTTAAAGCTTGAATGATTATTCTATACTCAACTTACTTGGAATAATGGAAATAAATAATTTTCAAATTCGAGCTACAATTCCAGGCTTAAGCACATTGATTTCTAGCAACTCTCATTCGTAATCACATGAATGTCTTGCTATCCGTTTTTGAGGATGTTGCACTTGGTCGGGACTCAAAAATGTTCATTAAAGTTGATTCGAGTCCTTTTCTGATATCTGTAATTGGGAGTGTCATTGATTTTCTCACATTTGGTTACACACATTTTCTTGGCCTTTTTTTTTTTTTTTTTT
>CAIGRQ010329758.1:0-15623 GCA_903798375.1 Fraxinus sp. D2006-0159
GTGCGTGCGTTGCAAAGTTCGATATTGCCGTAGAGGGGTCAACTTTTGGCAACGTGCATTGCGCGTTGTTTGCAATGCACACGAACGTAGCGAAAGGGTTTTCGCAACGGTTTTTGACCGTTGCCGTAGATCTTTTTTGTTGTAGTGTTCGTGTATGGTTCTTGTTATTTCTCTTTATTTCTATTTCTATTTCTCTTTTCTTTTTAATGAAAAAAAGGATGTTCGAGTGAATCTAGAATTACTAAATTAGGGTCATATACGGAACGAGTACCTCTTTCTTCTCTCCTTTTGGTGCAATGAAGAGGTTTGCCTGGCTCTTTATGCTAGGGTTCGTGCTTCCTCCAACTGCATACAATCCCCATCCTTGATAAAGATTGTTAACTAAGTGTGCATATCCAAATCGAACTCTGAGAAAAACTCACGAATATTTAAGGTCAAGACTCAAGATTTAGTGATCAACAATTAAACATATATAACTTCTATATGAAAATGTACCTCGGCATTCTCTGATGGCAAGTCGGACCAAAATGGTTGAATGCAACAGTAACCTTCATATCTTTGTCCCTCAAGTAACCATCGTTGTGTCCTAGGAGCATAACCTTATTTAGATACCTAAACCAATTGTTTGATATTGTAATGCCTGTAGAACCCCTTGTGACATCAATTAGGCTGTCCTCGCAATCGTACAGTGTGATGTGGTCTATCCATATCTTTGATGAGGTTACCATTCTGATTTCATCACTGTCGACCTGGCCAAGCTCCAAGATTTCCCGATCAGGCCATCATCACCTGCCCAAGCCCCTGAGCTTTACAGTCGTGGATTCGGAGGCTGTGGATGTTCACATTTGTAACCTGTCAAGTTTTACCAGAAATTTGTCATAAATTTTGCATTTTCTTGTGGGGTTTAAGAAATTTAGGGTTTAACAAAAATGTGCATTTCTTGTAAAAAGAACGGGTGATGCAAGTAACTAATTTGTTCATGGGTTTATTATCCATTGATGCCATTAACATATAGCATCAATGGAAGTCTATGTTTGTTACGTTACTCTAGATTAATTCGAACAATATTAACGACAAATGGTGACAAAAATCTCAAAATCATGAGAAACATGCTAAGAAAATGTTACGTACCCTTTGTTCTTGATCCGTTGACGGTAAACGTTTGTGAACATTAACACCTCATCCATCGATGGTAGAGAAGCTGCTAACAAGAAGGGGTTTCCCAAGTTTAATCTTCATGTCCCTTTTGAATGTGACCCAACCTTCCCCTTAATGCTGGTCATGACATATCTTATGGTTCCGGGTCCAATGGGTCATCACTAGGATCCGTGACTTTGTACTTCGTCACGTTTTGGCCTATGTTTTCAATTAGTTTTCAAACATACCCAACCGAGCATGTCTCTAGCTGCTACCGCTGTCTCCGCCAATTGGGATTGGTTCTCCAACATTTATGATGCAGAAACATCTGAGTTAGACAAAACCGAGTTGTCGATAGCTCGTTCATGGCGCTGAAGTACCATGAGTTGGCGGATCAGCGTAAAAATGGCAAGTAATCGATGACATTTCCTAACTGGGGCCTTTTTGGACATATTTTGGTATTTTGGCTACAGTTATCAGAATCGTACTTATGACCCTAATTCAGAAAGCTCTTTTCGGCGCGCACGTCATGGTTACCCAACTTTGCTCAGTGCATATCGATTTCGATGGCACGATCCAATGTTTTCCCTTCCAAATCCCAAATTTTAGTTATTTTTTTTCCTTTTTGGTAATATTTCGTTTGCCTTTTTAGAATAAATTATGAACCCAATTTTGAGCCAGATTTTTGGGATATTATTTCTTTTATTTTGTATTTTCTTAAGGTGTGATTATTGGAATTTTGCTATTTTTAGTAAAATTCCGATAGTTACAATTTTCTAGCTATTTAACCCGGCTTGTGGGTTATTTTCGCATTATTGGATGACTAATAAAAATTTTTTCTTGTTTCTTTCATGTTAATTGTCTGCTAAAACCAGCCTACAGAATAATCGTTATTCTATTCGGTGTCAATTTATCAATCACATTCATGTTTTCAACTGATCTTCGAGCCATGACAAGACTTGGATCATTTAGGATGGCAATCAAAATAGCCAAAAAAAGGCACCGTTTTGCACTTTGCATTTTGCCCCTTAAAGTCATACTTTGATGGCTCGATGGAGGATATACAGACAGAGAGGAAAAGAGAGCTAAGATTCTCTACAATGGCATGAACTTTTGATTCTTGATTGTCTAACAAGAGAAATTGCAATGGGGAGAGAGAGAGAGAGAGAGAGATGTTTGCATGGGTATTGAGACTATTTGGTGTTGAGAAGTGTTGATACATGCAAAAGTAAACAAAAATTGTTAGAATGGGCTTTTTTTGTTTGTGGTAAGTACGTAGTTGAGGGGTTTTAATAATTGAAGGTAGAGCTTCAATAGCGGAGGAAGAAGCAATTTCTATATCGAAGCGTGTTTTGTCTTTTACCTTTTTATCAACAAATTTTGTCCATTTCAACCCCCACTATAGTTGTCTCGGCTAGCATCGAGTTGAGGATTCTACCAAGAAAAAATTCTCGAATCTCAACCCTAACTGAGCCTAATGTCACGGGACTAGTTTTCTCATACTGGAACAACTAGACACCGTACTGTCTTAACGTTCCCAATTTTCGTCCCTCACGAGAAAACGTTAAGTCAGTTTTTCAACACACACGAATAATCTAACCAAGTAGACTAAATTACTACAACTTTGGATAAAAGATTTGAAGTAAGGAAAATATAGCAACAAGTATTGTTGGGGAAAAACTCTCTTTATAATAATCTCATGAATAACCCATGAATTACATGAATTCTATGAACCCCATAAATTCTAGGAATTGCATGCATTAATTTAAAAAGGAGACTACCTCCCTATTTATAAGTAAAATCCTAACAAATGTCTTGGAATCAAGGGTCAAGATCAATCTTCATTCAAGGGTCGAGTAACCTACGTTCATGTCTTAAACCTCCTAAAACCATGAAGAAGTCAAGTTGGAATTCACTTCATGCAAGTGGCATATCTCTACAATTCCCACACGCATTAGACTTGTCCCTTTTATAGTGGCAAAATTGATTTTGTTTCCTCATTGGCTTGATATCTCTTGCAAGAGGCATAAATGACCAACGCATACAAAGCTTATAGCACATGGTATTCTTCCTAGAAAACCACTATGGTGTGCTGGGAAATCTGCCCATGTCGTGCACGTCACCCCATGTCATGCAGCATGCAGTCTGTGTGTTGTTGTGCTGCATGTGCCCTGACATGACTGCAGTCTGTGTCTGTCCATGTCCTAGCAGCGTGCTGGGTGCTGCCTGCGTTGCAGCCGTGTCACCATGCCTGCCTGTACACCCGAATTTCCTAGACATGACCTGGACACGAATCTGCCATCATGGATATCAGTCATTTCTCCACCAATTTAGATGACACCGGCATTGCCACGTACCTTTGAAGCTTAGACCTAATCAATCATAGGACTCATTGGATGCAAGTTGTCTTAAACCTCCTAAAACCATGAAGAAGTCAAGTTGGAATTCACTTCATGCAAGTGGCATATCTCTACAATTCCCACACGCATTAGACTTGTCCCTTTTATAGTGGCAAAATTGATTTTGCTTCCTCATTGGCTTGATATCTCTTGCAAGAGGTATAAATGACCAACGAATACAAAGCTTATAGCACATGGTATTCTTCCTAGAAAACCACTATGGTGTGCTGGGAAATCTGCCCATGTCGTGCACGTCACCCCATGTCATGTAGCATGCAGTCTGTGTGTTGTTGTGCTACATGTGTCCTGACATGATTGCAGTCTGTGTCTGTCCATGTCTTAGCAGCGTGCTGGGTGCTGCCTGCGTTGCAGCCGTGTCGCCATGCCTGTCTGTACACCCGAATTTCCTAGACATGACCTAGACACGAACCTGCCATCACGGATATCGGTCATTTCTCCACCAATTTAGATGACACCGACATTGCCACGTACCTTTAAAGCTTAGACCTAATCAATCATAGGTCTACTTCATTTTCCCACTTAGTGCCATGACGTTCCCGTGCCATGCTAAATCTCAAGTCATCACCTTGCGATCCGTCACACTAATGTTGGTTGAGAATGTATTCTAGGTAAGTTTCAATTTTTTATATGATTTCGTTTTGAAGGCTATAGAAAGGTATATATACGTGCGGCAAATTTGTGAAAAATAAAGGTCAATAAATTCTAACATATTGAACCTTGAATTTGTATTTGCTCAAAGTATTTGAACTTCAAATATATATAATGGTTTTAACGAGAGTAAAAGGTGGAGACTTTCTATATATGTTAAGCGTATTTGGGCACGAGGGTGTTGGAGAGGCAGAACTGAAAGGTATTGTTGATCGGCCAACATCAAGCATAGAATAATTAAGTCATGAAAACGAGTGCTAACATTCATTCTTGTCATCTTTTAACCTAATTTTTACTGTTCATGGAAAATCGCATCCTGAATTATCAACTTTGACAGTTTCACCCCAACTTCCACCCTCAACCTTTCAATTTTGCAAGTCTTTGATCTGTATTGAACAGATTGTCAATATTAACGACTAAGGTGTTGAATTATGACATTGCACGACAAACACGATGCAGGCCTGCTCACTCAGAGATGAATATCGAAATATGGTAAATAGCATCCAGAATCTATGTTGTGGTCGGAACTTAAATTCCTTCACCGAAATTCTATAATAAAAGCAGGCATTTTACAATGAAATAGGTTTTACCCTGCCAAAGAAAAACTGAATAAAACTTAATGCCCTGCAAGTTTATCAGCAGCTCCTTTGGGGTAAGATTTCAGGTAAAACTACATTTACCTTAAAACTAGGATAATATAGGACATCCTATAGCTTTTGTTTGTAAAAGAACTACAATCACATTCTTTCCCGACTTAAACCTAATTTAGATAAGAACAGAACCACAGCTTCCCTTCTGAGGGGGAGTTGTAAAAAATAAAAGAAATTTAGGGTGAAGCAGAGATAGCAAAGAAGGGAAGGAAGGAAGCGAGCCATCTATAGGCTAAAAGGACAAGTAGCTCTGTTGCAAGTACCATGAGCACCATTTCTACTGAGGCACATGGATGTGAGATAGTAGAGCCTCAGTTTGCCAAGGATAGAGGCATTCTTGAGTAGCAATGCTAAAATTTTGATCTAGCTCCAGTAATCACTTATGCATAATACATGTACAAGCTATTTGCAGCAGCACAGGCAATTGAGTTTTCAGTTGGGTGCCATGCCAGGTGGAGTAGCTTGGTAGTGAAATCAAATGAATTCCCATTGGCATCAACTCCTGGGCTTTCGGAACCTGCAAGAGAGATCCCAACACTCTTAGAATAGAGACAGTAAAAACCTGAAAGTACATATTTGATATACAGTATTGGACTGAATAAGACTAGACACTTGATGAAAAAAGATTCTAAGTTCCTCAAACTATGCAGTCCTATCCAATCATCTATACCAAACATGTAGGAAAGGAATTGTGCTAGAATGTGTACTATGAAGGAAAAAGGTGGAATGGGGCAAAAATAATACCTCGCTTGACAACACGAGAAATACTACTGCTCAGGGATCTTGAAGTTGTCCTTGAAGGGGTCTGAACTTGTCTTCTGAAAGGACAATCGAAGTGTGCACATTTTACCCATAACAACCAAAAATGCAATAAATCAACATTAGACCAACATGTCAAAACTAATTGGGTTGCAGTACCTCATTGGGTTTTTGCTAGCTTCCAGAGTAGTTGCTTCAGTACTGCTTGCTGCACATCCAAATACGCGGAAGAGATTGCTGAAATCATATTTAAGTCTTTAATAAGTTCGAAAAAACAGAGAAACATCAGTAATGGTGATAACACTCAGGAGACCTTGAGTATACCTGTAAGAACCAGTTGCTACTCGAAGACCATCACCACTCAGGCAACATTCAAATTTATCAAAAATGGAATCACTTTCATACAAATCACACAGCTGGACTTATCAAATTACAATCTAATCAGCTCAAGAAAAAACAACATTAGCAGAAAGTGCTTTGTCAGAACTTTCCTGGAATAAGATAATTCACCTTTGGTCTTAAATACTCGTGAACCTGGAAGGTCGACACAGGACCAGAATCCATATTGATATCCCACAACTGACCAAATAAGATGGATCAGTAACAGACAAAAATCTACACCATATACAAAATTGAAATCCAAATTATAATATATACTAGCTCCACGGGATTGTGCACTAAGTATTCATCTTTAGCTCTGGTTTTGAAAATAGAAGCCATTCTGAGGCCAATTAGTAAAAAACTTTAAATTGGTAATACGCTAGGTTCTTTTCCATCTCAAATGCCAAATTTCAAGCTCTTCCTTTGTTTCCAACTTCTAAATGGAACATAGTGCTTCACCAACAGGAAGCAACTAGTTTCCATCATTCAGTATCATTTATCTTGACAAATTTTCTGATTTTTGTATTAGTCATCCAGAATCGTACACTTATTTTCAACATCTCAATGCTGCTGCCACTGAGCAAAATGTATTCAAAAAACAAAGTATAGATATTGTTACAAATTGCAGCATTAAAAGAATATAAAGCTCAAAGGGAGGAAATAACAACAGAAGATAGAACCTTGAGGGTCATGTAATCGCGACTCAGTATATATCTTCCATCCCTTGCAAACTTAATATCAGAAATTGAAGCTATTATTTCAGTGAAAAATGACCTTGAACCAGGTGCCTCCCGTTCCTCGAAGCTGTATATAAAAAAAATATCTATGTTTCGTTTATAAAAATAAAAAAGCAGTTGAACAAAAAAAGAGAAACAACATGGAACGTTCATAACATGCCAACCTCCTACTCGGGACAGTTATTTGAGTGTCTAAATGTGAAGCAGACAAAACGAGCTCGACAGAAGTGATTTCATCAGGAAAAGAAAATAAAATAGTAACTAAAGCACTTACAGTTTAGAATGTGAATCGCACAAGGCTGATTGGCGCAAATCAATGAGACGAATTGATCCTTTTGAACTACTATATGCTAACATGTTACAATGAGAAGGATGAAACTCTGCTGATGTTATCACCTCTGCAACAAGAAATAAGAGGTCATCAAAAGAAAGTCAATGTCGGGGTTCTGCAACATTACAATCAGCCAAAATGTTTGCAATGCTTTTTCAAACTTCATAAAATAATGAATTTCATGGATATATAATGACTTTGAAGTTTCATCAGTGATGATAGATCACATGAACAGAAACAGCTATGACAATCAGAAGTGGTGAGGTAATCATGTCACCATTTCCTAGTGGATTACGTCACCATTTCGTACTGTGCTTGTCACTCGAAAAGAACCATTATAGTCAAGCGCTGAAAATGGAATTTAAATTCCAATTTCAAATTGAATTGGATATATGGAACTTGCACAAAAAGAACTTACCAGTTAGATCCTCCATATTTGCTGGCTTCACATCAATGATGTTGAAACTTTGATTGCTTACTTCTAAGTTCCAAAGATTTATTCGCAGATCATCAGCAGATATAAATGTTTCTCCATCACTGGAAAGCATTAAAGATGATATTAATTGGTGAGTTTCACATTACCAAAAGAAAGAACAAATTACAGTTCCCAAGAAGAGTTTATAAAAATGTTATTGATAATGTATCAAAAGCATACATCACATCTTGTATATGTACGGGATTAAAATATTCAAGGATACAAATTTATGCACCTTCAGAGGTTAAGGCTCCGATGAGTGGAATAAATAGACTAAAAAAGGTCTATAATCACTAATTTCTAGTTAGATCGATAATATTTGAATTCTACTACGAATGTTTGCAGAGATAAACCAACTGCAAGAAAACCATAAAAGAAAAAAAAATAATAAAATAAAATTATATACTCTTCATAAGGATGCACCAAGAAACAGATTAAGCCAATGATTCATGTTCCTCAGTGATATCAACTTCGACTTTCTCAAAAGACGCTCAGCTATCAAATAGGGTCCTAGAAGAAAGGAAAAACCAGGGAAGAAACTGGCGAAGGAGGTTGCATGTATGAACAAAGGAAGAAAGAAAGGCATCATGTGCATGATTACGAATCAATGCATTGATGCTGTATCAATTGTCCTCGCATCAAGTAGTGAAAAATACTTGGGAAATGAACTTTTATTTTCTTCCTTCACTACGCTCTCCAGGTATTCATATGATGAACCAATCCATCCATCATTGATCTGATAAATAAGTTTTTAAGTACGTATAAATTTCATGAAATTGAAAAAATATCCTTGCTTTCCCTCCTCTAGCTTGAGGCCTAAAAGCCAGAAGGAATTGAATCAACAGTGTTAACATCAGGTGATAAGGAGGCAGTCAAAACTCACAGTTAGAGAAATGTTCCAAACAAAGACTAAATATACATAAAAAATTGGTAGTCATTAACTATTGACATAAAATATGGATATCATGCCTGTTATTTGAAATAGAATTGATATGGTAGTCGTGCGCATGGGCATATGTTCTCCTACATCTTGCAACAAGGCTGATCTCATTGCTTGTAACCTACAGATTGTATAACCAAAGTGTTAGGAAGAAAATTGAGTATATAATAAAACAGAGCATTCATTAGACAATGACAACTACAACTTGTCCGTTATAGGACTGCCTAATGATTGCCTGTGTGAACTTGCAGGCTTATGAATGCACAATTCAGGCACTAAGGTTTGTAATCAACCAGGCTCCAAGGCTCTAAACCTTTAACAGAAAGTCAACACAAGTACACAATTTCAAATATACATGAAATTCACAGAAATATACTTGTAGAGAAAAATTCATAGCGAATGTTTAAGTGCATTTGAGAATGAGTACCAGTTGACACTAAGTAAAAATTATTTTCACGTTCTAAATAACTAATTTAAATATTCAGCCATGATCAGATTCGTTTCACAGAATAAATCAAACTGAGAGAGAGAGAGTGCACATTAATTCCATTGATGTAGAACACACTCAAAAATAAATGGATCCTACGGAAACCTTGATACTGCAAGAGTAACTATAGCTTAGTTTAAGTACAACTACCACTGGTAATCGCAGTGAGGGAATGCCTGCAGGTGGAAAGGATCTGTCATTTTTCGAACAGTTGTGAGACTGGTCCAGATAGCCCCCATTAGCAATATGCTGATTAGGGCTTGAAGAAATGCTTGAACGGGCAACACTTCCATTTGTAGCACCTATCAAAGGATCGACATTTGCTTCACAAATTTTCTTTACTTTCTTCTCTTTGACCTGTTTAATTAAATACTAAGCATTAAAATCATGGGACGAACAAAGGCATAAAAACCAATTCTCCACTCAAGAACTGGATGCCGGAAAGAAATCAAGTGATATAAAATCATATTTCAGAAAATCACAAGTAATAGCAGCTCACAGATATTTGAACTAACAAACACCTCCAATCAAGTTTTCCCCTGATTTAGATTACAATAAACACCAAAGCTTCACACCAAGCAGACCTACAACTAACTTGCATAAGACCAATTTGCCTTACAAAGAGAAATGTAATCCATAAACTATAAACACAGGATCGGGTTGCTGGACTCATAGAAGAAAAGGGAACAACAAAGCCCATGAAATAGTCCATATTAAGATATTGGAAGAAAAGAAAAAAGAAAAAATCCAGTTAGCAAGATCCTGTGCATTGAGAAATCAGGGCGTCAAATCCTTTGCATGCTAAGTACAAGATCCAGGTACCATGAACAAAAGGCTGGATGTTCCATTTTACAGTTGTAACAATGAACTTAGAACGCTTAAGTTATAGAACTTTCTCTTTACTGCCATGTACAATGATTAAATAAAAAATGAAATTGGTTCTCACCTTCCAAAACTTAATGGTTTTGTCATTAGTGGACAAAAGAAAAGCAGCACCATTAGCTGTCTGGCACCACCGGATCTTATTGATTTTCTCCTCAATTTCCAGACTCTTGAGATAATCAAACTGAAAGGAATATGTGAATGCATGTATGTTAACAGGTCTAAAGATTTTTTTTATAATTTATTTGTTTAACTATTTATTCATTTTGTTGTTTTGTTTTTCCTTTTTGAAGGAAGTTGGGTAGGGGGGAAGTAAAAGAGTAGAGACATCAAGATGACCATTCACAACTTCGCTTTTAATATCTAGGGCAGCGTATTTACAAAGACCAATCGTTGAATCTCATGGGCACACACAGAGAGGCAACAAACAGAAGTGGAAATAAATACCTCAGGTTCATGGCTCTGAAATTCAGTTTTGTAACGAAACTCTGGATGTTGAGTACCTGGATAGTCCATCCTCTCCAAATCTTTTCTATTTCCACCACGCTGCAAAACAAGATGCAAAAGGAAAAGGTAAGAATATATTTGACTATTTTAAATAAATCAGCACTTGAAATTTTGAACATCACCTCTTTCAAGTCAGTTCTTTCAAATAACACTACCCTTCCACCACGGTCACCGGTAGCAAGGTGATCACCACTTTTATCAAACTCGACCGCAGAGATTATATCAACTGAAAGTTAAAACAAAAAAACCATATTAGAATATTTTAGGCCCATGTTCTAAAACTTGACCTCTTACAATTCGGGAACTCATCTATCTACGAGAACCAGTACTAAAACAACAGAGAAACAAATAAATCCATAGATATGCCACACGAGTAAATATAAGGTGCTCTATATCAATATTCTCCAGGACTAGAAACTAGAAGACAAGTTACAGAATATGGACAAATGCTGATTTAAGTCCATACATACTTTTCACTGAATAAAAAAATATTTGTGCAACAACAGTTATTTGACACGTCAAATAAGCCTCCAAAAATCGAGAATAATAACATGCTCTAACAAATACTAAACTGATGACAGATACAATGACAGAGTCAACAACAAATCAAATGCATGCATTTGAATTGTGTGGCAACAAGGGTTAGTGGCTTCATTAAACTTATTAAATGTTCCTAAAAGTAGTATCTATCAATGCCATTCATAGGCAATCACAAGAATCTAGTTTAGTGTCTAACTGTCTGTTGTTCAGTTAATATATAGACTTCTTTATTTTTCATGTACCAATTCACAAAGAAGAACAGGGAAGAAGTAAAGCATGTTGACAAACAACTGGGGAGAAACTGTATTCTTGTAAAGGTAAAATATTTTGGACTCGTGGTTTCAGTGGATTATTACTTACAGCCGTGTTGCCAATATATGGCAAGGTACAGTTGCACAAGCAGAACTAAATCACAAAGAGATTTAGATACACACTGGAGTGAGGAATTTATAATTTTAAAGCTCAGAAACTCATCTTTTGAAAATCCAAATCAAGTTTGAATCATCCAAATAATGAAGTCTGTCTACATATGTTAACCTAATACACTTCACAAACGACTTCCAAATTTAAGTTTCTCTGCTCTCACACCAAAGGTTTTAGACCAGCCATACTCAATACATCATGATTGCAATAATCCATACGCTTGCCCACTCTCCTTAATTGGTATGATAATAATGAGTACAATGCACAAATAAGTCCATGGATGAAACCTAATTGGGCAACATGGTTGATGTACAGTACATTACTAAACCACCTGTAAAAAATATATTAATTCGAAAAAGGAGCTAACCTTCACTTTAACTTGGAAGCAGATATAAGCTTAATTGTCACTCTTGTGTCTTTTTAACAACTAGTATAAAAAAGACATAAAACACGGTTCAAACACTGCAAGGGCACGCCAAAAGGACAAACATCATTTGGAACCTTCCCACAGCTCTGACTACATTTGGAAACTCCTAGGCGGTTTCAACCTAGACAACATTGTAATCTTTTGGAAGCCGCAAATGATTTTACAATACGTCCCGAAAATCACAAAAGGAATTGTCATAGAGCTTCAACCAAAAATAACAAGAGGATTTTTCACATATCTATTGCATGAACATAATTACCATAACTGAAATTCAATAATCAAATAACCTCTAGCCCTCGCCCAATACAAATGCTGGCAGTACAAATAAATCCTGAGTAAATTCTCATATAATATATTCATCCCCTACCTATTCTCACATTAAGAGTGTAGAAAGCCAGCTATCACTTTGCACAAAAATAAAATCAACACTTGCAATTCAAGTTATGGGAGCTCTGGTTTTTTCAGTTCATGAAAGAAAAAAGTAGTTTAAATACCCAACAAGGTATTTACAGAGATCCAAAACTACAATATGGGATAAAAATTCAACACAAAAACAAATGCATGTAGTGAGAAAAACCAGAACCAAACTGTATTTAACTTAATTGGGTCCGCACCTACACTAATTAACCCTCAAATTCTTAATAAAATTGACATGCAAATCACTCGCTTAAATCGCCATCCTCGATCCAATTAATTTACATTTAAGTCTACAAAAACCGAGTTGATTTCTACCAATTAACAATTCAAAAGCAGATCAAAAAAAAAAAAAACATATCAATTCCAATATCCAAAAAGCACACAATTTCATCCATTCGTGTATTTATTAACACAGCCATTTCTCACCTTCTTGTACTTCTTCGCCGGCCGTCCGCTCGCCAAACACCTGAGAGAATTTCCACTCGAGAGGCTGCGGTGGACCCATCGGAGCTGCTGCTACTTCTCCCCCATCAACACCGTTCATTTTCCCCCACTCTTTCTCCCAAAATTTAAAAATCAAAACACAAAAAAAAATAAACTAAATGCAGTCTATTTTCACTTCAATAAATTACCAGAATGAAAAATGATTAAAAAAAACGATCTGGTCAGTATTAGGTCTAGAAATTTGAGAATCCGTCAGAGAAGAATATCGGAACAGCAGCTTCATGAAAAATGTTGGAGTCAGATTCAACCATTTCTGAATTTTTACACATATACAACATCGATTAGCACAAAGAGGATCCACAGTATCTATATATATATATATATACTGTATACAGATTGCGCAGAAAAACGGGGAAAGTTCACTGTATCAAACCGCCCTTATTTTTCTCTCACTACATCACTATTTTCTTTCTTGCTCTCTGTCTAAAAGCTTTATCAATTTTGTTATCAATAATAATAATGCTGCTAAGTGCTAACACAATTCTCTCTATACAAATTATTTTTATATTTTCTTTCCTCGGGACCCACTACCTTACCCACCTGCATTGCATTCTACGAACATGAGATTTCTTTGAGAAAAAATGCTACACTTAGTACACAACTTGGTACCCAATCCTTTCACGTGTGCGTGTGTGTGAGGCCCAATCCTCTCACATGCGAGAGAATTGTGTATCAAGGATGTACAAATAGCAAATTTGGATTTCTTAGCACAAAACGTCACTTACGTCTTTAGTGCACATATCGTTCTTACGTTTCAAAATTTACATTTTCATCCTTATTTATACGTTTAATTATGAAAAACGACATTTTCATCAATTTTTATCGGAATTCTCAATTATAAATTATAAATGGTGTGTTTGAGCAACGTTATTTTGAAAGAATGTATTCTAAAATAATATATTAATAGAGAATGTGTGGTTAAAAAAGAAGGAAAAATTATTGATATGATAAAAATATTATTTTATTGAAAAATGTGTATTTGAAAATAAGTAAAAGAATCAAAATGAAAATTTTAATGTGCACCAGGGACAAAATAACAAATATACACTCATATTTAAATAAAATAAAAAACAAATTACAATCATATTCTAAAAATTTTCAAAAAAGAGCAAATAAATTAAATTATGAAATAAAAAAATTATTTCTTCCCACCCCTATCCCTCACCATCACCACAAAAAGAAACCAAAAAATAGAAGAGATGTGCTACTCTACCAAACCTAGTAAAGGTCTGGTAGAGCGGCTGTGAGGAGGGGTGGGTTTTTTACATTTTGGGGGAGGGTGGTTTATGAGGTGGGTCCCCCACCTCATGTGAGGCAAAGGCCTCTACCAGGTCTGGTAGAGGAGGTTTTCTCAAAATAGAATCCCCATCAGAACTAATACTAGGAAAGCCACCGGCCGCCACCACCTCCACCACCATTTTCTTCTCCAAAATTCCTCCCATTTTATTCTACAAACAAGAAATACATTTTTGATGGGTTGTACCTAGTGTATCGGTATTGAACTCTCCCGTGCAGGAAAATTGTTCGATTGAGTCCAAAGATAGGTTTGATAATGGGGTAACTGGAGGTACGACAGAGCCTGGCAACGGGAAGAGGAAGATCGTGAAGAAGACAGTGAAGGTGGTGAAGAAAATAATTAAGAGGAGAGTTCCTAAGAGGATTTTGATTGAGAGTTCAGATAGCCAGGGATCAATAAAGAAAGTGGAGAATGACTTGAATTTGAGTGAGGTAACAAAAAATGGAAATGGAAAATTCTAATCTTGTGAATGATATGATGGAAAATGGGGTAATAGACAATTCTAATATTGCTAATGAGGTGAGGAAAAATCAAACTCAAGGAATGAAGTTACATAAAAAATGTATCTTGAAACAAGTACAAGTGTTACTGTGCCAATGGATGTTGGAAAGGCAATGATATAAGTGGCTTTGATTCTAGGGAAATCGACCAGTTGCAGATAAAGGATGTCATTGTTCCCGAATTAGGCAGAAGGGACTCGAATGCTATTGTTTTTTATCTGATGGAAGTCAAAAAGGGTGGTTCTACTGATGAAGTTACCATGGAGACTAAAACAACAAAGGGGGCAGAGGGCATTGTAGCTGATCAATTCTTGTTTGTTTTATGTGAGAAGAATTGTTGGGTTTTATCATCAAATATTTGGTGGAATTAAGATCAACTTCAGAAATATTTGGCAAAACCATTTTATTCTTGTTTGTTTAAGTGAAATGGGAGGAATTTTGGAGAAGAAAATGGTGGCAGAAGTGGCGGTGGTCGGTGGTTTTCCTAGTATTAGTGTCGATGGGGTAATAGACAATTTTTTTAGTGGGGACGGCCGCCCCGCTAGGCCCTTCGTGGGTCCGCCCCTGATTAGTGTCGATGGGGCGTTCTATTTTCTGGTTTCGTATTACGGCGAGGGCGAGGGGTAAGGGTAGAGGAGGGTAGAGGGAGGAAAAAGAAGATTTTTCTTTTCTTTTTTGATTTTTTAATTTAATTTGTTTGAGATTTATTTGTAATTTTTTTAAAAAAAATTGGGAGTATGATTGTAACTTGTTCTTTATTTTTTATTTAAAGAGGATGGTATATTTGTTATTTTACAATTTTTAATTGAGAAATTGAGTAAAAATTGATGAAAATGACGTTTTCACAATGAAAAGTAAAAATAGGTGTGAAAATGTAAAAGTTTGAAATATATGGACATTTTGTACTAATAAGTCTTTTTCCTAATTTGTGTTTGTAAAGGCATGTTTGGCAAAGAAAAATGAAAGAAATATTCTCTCTCTTTGTAAAATTACTAATTAGAAGACGTTTCTTTTATTTTATTTTAAGCTATATGTATCAAATATTAAGATCTTGTTTGATTTTGATTTTTTTTAATTTTTTTAATTTATTTTTAATAATACATTCTCCTAATAAAATAAATTTTCAAGTGAATTCATAATTTTTCTTAAAAAAAAAAAAAA